>OY992765.1:24036197-24239398 GCA_963921325.1 Logfia minima | reverse complement strand
GTTGAGACTGTTGTTGTTGTTGCTGTTGTTGAATCTGTTGTTGTTGGTGTTGGTGTTGTTGTTGATGAATCGGTGCCTGTGGTTGAGGTGACAGTGGCCTAGGAATAGGAGCCGGTTCTGCAAATTCTTCACCCTCCGGAGGCACATAGACCTCATCCACAATATGGCCAAATAGTGGCACATCAGGCGGGACCGGTGCGCCCTTTGCATATTGACCGGATACCACGAAGATCCGGGTATTCATCGGTGTTGGGCGAAATTGGTGTTGTGGGGCCACCGGTAACCCTGGGAGTAGATGATTTAGCAATAATTGGACAAAACGTGGGTACAAAGCCCACTGTCCCTCCCCAGCCTGTGCATTATCTACCATAATCCGAAAAATATACCCCGAGAAGTTGTAGGGTTTGTTGTATACAAGTGCCAGCATAGCGGATGCAGTAGATAGACTCATCCCATCAAAACCAGCCTTCCTACCAGACAGGCAAACAATCATAACGTGCATCAAGTACCGCCAGACCTTAGTGAGATAGGCCTTGCGGTATTGATCACGTGGGATAGTCGGGTATCCAAGGCGACCCATGCCCCCGGCAATAAACACATGGGAGAAAGCCACGGGCATCTCCGAATCATCTGGAAACTGAAAGAAGTCCCGAACGATTTGCTCAGATATAATAATTTCGCGGTCGTTGACTTGAGAGATGATTCGCGGATATCCAAGGTCTGAGTTGACCGCAGCATTTACCCAAAACTCTGAGACTTGATCCTTGTATATAGGTGTTGTAGCAGTGATGGCAGTATATATACGGGATCTGCGGAGAAAAGCAATCATCGGACGGTACGGGGCCGCCGATTCCTTTTCATCATCGAGGAACGCTGTGACATTATGTCTCGGTTCCCAAAATAAAGCGTTAACGTGAGCCATATCTGAAATAAGATGATAAACTTGAAAGCCATTAGTCTCAGCAATTAACATTGACATTTTTGAATTAAAAACGTCTTGCGACACAAGTCTTGTGTCGCAGGATAGACTGCGACATAACGAGTTATGTCGCAGTTTTGCAATTTAATCAATTTAATGATTTTTAGCGACATAAGGATTGTGTCGCACACATATCACAGCGACATAAAAGTTGTGACGCAGACATAGTCAGCGACACAAAATTAGTGTCGCAGCAATAGCAGCGACATAATACGGCGACACAACTATTGTGTCGCAGCATTAGCAGCGTCATAGGACGGCGACACAAGAACTGTGTCGCAGCATGACCAGCGTCATAAGAAAGCGACACAAGAATTGTGTCGCTACAATGAGCAGCGTCATAAGACAGCGACACAATCATTGTGTCGCAGAAAGAGGCAGCGTCATAAGGACACAGTCTGCGACACAATGCTTGTGTCGCAGCTTGTGTCGCAATGAAGAATACGATGAAACCCAGAATTTTCTGATGAACACATTTTGGGGAAAATAAGTTTCAATCGGTTCAATACGTCCACAAACACAGCAGGAACAATAAATAACATCAATTTCACAGATTAAAGCAGGATTAGGCTATTAATTTTGCAAAATAAGAGAAACCCTAAAAGCCGAAACTTCAAAATCAAATGCTGGATTAATTACGCGATTGCAGAGGGTAATAAGGGTACCTATAGGTGCGGAATAACAAGGAGAACAGGATGCAGCCTTTGGAACGAACGAAAAACACCCAGAAATCACAGAAAAATCGAAGAAAACGTCGGGATGCTTGTGTCGCAGGAATCCTTGTGTCGCTGGTTTTGAAATGTTGTGTCGCTGGTAATTAGAAACTAATTACAGCGACACGAGGGTATTTATACCCCTGACACAAGGCAGCGACACAATCTGCGACACAAGTGTTGTGTCGCTGACAAGGCAGGTCAAATAAGCGACATAAAGGAGCGACACAATGATTGTGTCGCTGGACCACAAATTATGCGACATAAGTCTTGTGTCGCAGGATAGTCAACACAAATAAGCGACACAAGCCTTGTGTCGCAGAAGTCAGTTTAGAGTTCACGTTTTTAAGATTTTTATATTTGTGACACTTAGCGAACAAGATACATAAAGCAAATATCATAATACAAAATTAATGGCAAAGAAAAAACACTTTGAAAAGTGTTGATTTAGGGATCATATTAGAAAGACATATTCGCAAGACAATATCAAATTTTAATTTGATTATCAGTATAGGTGTCCAAATTTAAATCTATCAAGCAAGGTAGACAAGCCTGAGAAGCAATCTGTTAACAAGACGATTATCGGTATTGTTTGTCCACTTAAACATATAACACACTCAACTTCAAGCTTAGCAGTTATTATTAGAGTGAATCAATCTCGGTGACGCCCACATAGATATACTCCGAGTATCAAGACATGCCCAAAACTTTGATTAGTTAGAGAAAGCATTTGAATTCAACATTTTTAAGAATCAAGCCAGCGGTGACAGGTCTGTACATACATACAACAAAGCGACTTAATCTTGATTCAGGTTTAAGCAAAAACCAGACTTGGTCAAACCGTTTGGCGACCTTGTAAGGTGTCTTTGATTTTATAAGACATTTAAGTACATTGACTTTTGTTTGCTTATTGTTTGAAAGTATACTGACTGAGACCAGGTCTGTACGGATGTACAACAAAGGAAACAGACAGCATAATTCCCCAAATGTTGTCAGATACAAGCTCAGGTTAATAAAAGCATGGCAAGCCGATACATAGGAATTAAGACACATTGTCGTACATCAAATGTTGAGCATCACATAAGAATGAACACAAATTAAAGGATTTCTTAGTTGCTCAAAGACGAGTGTGAGAATGTTTACCAATACATCGTGCAGTGATACAGCTGATTCTAAGGACATGTTTAACATATACGAGATAAACCTACTGATACATCAAGGATAATACTTAAGATTGACTTTTGAGGGGTATCTCCTAATGTACTATCATATCCCTAGTTGTTTTATAGACACAACTAAACGTCTTTCGCAAATGTTGCAACGTTGCGCTTCTTTAATGCTAGGAAACACAAAGAGTGGCTATTGCATATAAACCCTTTTTTTTTTTTTTTTTTTTTTTTTTTTTTTTTTTTTTAATGAAAACAAGTAAAAATCCTAATAACATAACATACTAAGGTCACAAATATTACTTTTGAAGTTGAAAGAAACGTAACCCTATCATGTTGACAAGCTCATCGAAACGAGCGCGGGAAAAGGCTTTAGTGAACAGATCGGCATTCTGCTTAAGAGTATCTATTTGGACCAGATCAATTAGGTGTTTTTCATAACAGTCACGAATGAAATGAAACCTAATTTCTATGTGTTTGGTCTTAGAGTGTTGAACAGGATTACGTGTAATGCATATAGCAGCAGTATTATCTATATGAATAGGAGTCATAGTTAAGAGTAAACCGTAATCGCGCAACTGGTGTTGTATCCAAAGAACCTGGGAACAGGAACTGGCAGCAGCAATGTATTCAGCCTATGCGGTTGAAGTAGAGACAGTTGTTTGCTTCTTGCACTGCCAAGATACAAGTCGAGGTCCAAGAAACTGACACCCACCAGAAGTAGACTTCTTATCCATATTGCATCCGCCGTAGTCCGAGTCCGAATAAGCAGAGAGCGCGAAGGTCTTCTCATTTGAATACCATAGACCGAGTGTTGGTCTATATTTAAGATAACCGAAGATTCGCGTAACAGCCTTCATGTGAGACACCTTCGGTTTAGCCTGATACCTGGAGCAAAGAGAGACTGCAAAGACAATGTCCGGACGTGATGCCGTGAGATACATCAGAGAACCAATCATAGATCGGTAATCCTTTTCCGGACAATCCTCTTCATCTTCTGCTGGACCAATTTGATGATTTAGCTCTAAAGGCGTCCCATAGGGTTTACAGTCAGTCAATTTATACCGTGTAAGCATATCATTGACATACTTGGACTGATGAATATAAATCCCCTTAGCCGATTGCTCAACTTGTACGCCCAGGAAGAAAGTTAGCTCTCCCATTGCAATCATTTCAAATTCTGACTTCATAATCCGCTCGAAGTCGCGACACAGTTCATCCTTGGTAGAACCAAAAATGATGTCATCCACATATACCTGTACTAATAACAAATCCTCCCCGGCATGCTTAATGAAGAGAGTACTGTCGATTGTGCCTCGAACAAAACCGTTCTTCAGAAGATGAGTTGCAAGCCGCTCATACCAAGCTCTTGGGGCTTGATGTAGACCATACAATGCTTTGTCTAGCTTGCAGACATAGTTTGGATGAACAGAGTCTTCAAATCCAGGCGGCTGTTTGACGTAGACCTCTTCAACAACCTGACCATACAGAAAGGCGCTCTTCACATCAAGTTGATAAACCCGAAATCCCTTGAAAGAAGCGTATGCCAGAAAAATGCGAATGGATTCCAAACGAGCAACTGGAGCGAATACTTCATCATAGTCCAAACCTTCAATCTGAGTGAAACCCTGAACCACTAGACGTGCTTTGTTACGAATTACCACCCCCCGATCATCCTTCTTCACACGATATACCCAGCGAGTGCCAAATGGATGAACACCCTTGGGTAAAGGGACCAAAGTCCATACTTCCAACTTTTTGAATTGTTGAAGTTCTTCCTGCATAGCCTCAACCCAGTATGGATCCTTTAACGCATCAGCTGTCTTCTTCGGTTCTACTTGGGAGAGAAAGCATTCTTCAATTTTCGAAGCAAGAAAAACAGGATCAGTGACGGTAATAGGAGACGAAGTCGACACAGATTGTTCAGCAGCAGCAATCTGTCTTCTCGTTAAAACACCTTTGTTTAAATCACCAAGAATGGCATCAACTGGATGTGACACATTTATCCTAGAACTCGGAATTGCAGCTGGAACGATGATAGAATCAAGGTTTGTGGAGTCAGCTTCAAGTTCGTGTTGAAGTGCCGGTAAATCTTCAAGGTCAGATGCAGGTGATTGAACAGAATCCTCAAACATTTGTTCCTCATCATTTGTAGGATCAGGAACATTCTCAGTAACGAGTGGAGGTGGAGTCTCACCAGTTGCTGGTGTTCCTGTTGGTGGTGGAGGAACAGAGATAGGTGGAACTTCAGAAGCGATGTCCAGCCCATGAAGTATTGTCACTATATCCTCTTCTTCATTTTCTTCAGGAACATTGAAAGAATCAAACAGAGTTTGATAGTCAAACAAATATTCGGGTCCCTTCCCTTGAGGGTTGTCAGTGTAATGGAAGAAGGTAACCTCAAAGTGTTCTTCCACACGCTTGGTCACTAGGTTATACACACGTTTGTTTGGTGAGTTATTAGAGAATCCTAGAAAAACACCTTCACAAGATTTCTCACCAAACTTAGCAATTCGTTCTTTGGTATGCATAATAGTGCATAGACAGCCAAATGGTTCAAGAAATTGTAGATTAGGCTTTCTGTTGTTGAACAATTCATAGGATGTCTTGTTCTTCTTCTTAATAGTTAATACCCGATTTAGAACGTAGCAGGCCGTATTCACAGCTTCGGCCCAGAAGGTGATTGGAAGCTTAGAGTCAGATAGCATTGTACGTGCAGCCTCAATCAAGGTTCTATTCTTACGTTCTGCAACCCCATTCTGCTGTGGAGTCCTTGCGGCACTGAATTGGTGTTCAATACCATTACTCAAACAGTACAGTTCCATAATCGAGTTCTTAAACTCTGTACCGTTATCACTCCTAATTTTCTTGATTCTCAAATCACAAAGATTTTGCAGTTTGTCGAATAGATAGATTAGAATCTCAGGCACTTCATCCTTGGTCTTCAGAAAATAAACCCAAGAAAACCGCGAGTAGTCATCCGTCACAATCAGACAATAAGAAGTACCTCCCAAACTCTTCTTTCTGACTGGTCCGAATAGATCCATGTGAAGCAGCTCCAAGGGCTGCCCAGTTGAATTGGCCAGCTTCGGTCTGTGAGACTTCTTGTGTTGCTTTCCTTTCTAACAAGGGACGCAATGATCATTCAGTCCAAATGATTGCTTAGGGACACCTCGCACTAGATCATTCTTGATCAGGTAGTTCATCTTGCGAAAGTGCAAGTGTCCCATATGCCTGTGCCATAATAACGATTCATTCTCAGGGGCTTTAGAAAGAAGACAAGTGAGCTGTGTAGTTTCCACAGTACTCATGTCTAGAATATACGTGTCTCGCTCCCGAGGTGCCCTCAGTAGCACCCATTCTTCAGGGATCACAAATCCCGGCTTCAATATACAACATTCAGTGTCTGTAAAAGTAGTAGTGTACTTTTTATCGCACACTTGAGAGACACTGAGGAGATTGTGTTTTAATTGCTCCACAAAATTTACCTTCTCAAAGCTTACCATTCCATTGGTAAGCGTACCTTGACCAGAAATAACTCCCCCTTTATCACCAGCGAAGGCCACATAACCTCCATTGAAAGCATGAACTTCAGATAAAAGAGAAACATCACCGGTCATGTGCCGAGAACAACCGCTGTCGATATACCATTTACTATTCTTTACAGATTCAGGTTGCTGCGGCACCACAAACAAGGTACATTAGTTAGAAATGGAGACCCAAGCCTTTATAGTCTTGGGTACTCCAGTAACATCATCAACAATGACCACATCAGTCAAAACTTTGTTTTCAAAAAGTTTAGAATTTTTGACTGATGAGGTATTGTTAGATGTAGAATCTTTGCAAGATTCCTTAATCTTCCAAACTTGTTTTGGTTTGGATGCTTGCAGGTCAACAACTTTGGGCTTTAAGTTTTGCAAAGTATTTTGCTCAACTTTGTTGACCTTAACAGCTAGGATAGTAGGCTTAGAGCATTTCATTGAAATAGGCTTCTTTGAAAGTTTTTTAAGTTTTGAAACTTGAGAAACCTGTTTCCCAGACTGTTTCTTTGCAAGCACATGACAATTATTTATCAAATGACCTTGCTTCTTGCAGTAGAAGCAAGATCGTTGCTCAAAACAAGATTGAGATTTAGGAACAAACCGATGAGCTCGACCAAAAGAAGCATGTGTTGAACAATCACACTTGTGTGAGCATTCAACAGCAGCAGATGCTTTAGTTGAAATTTTAGAAGATTTATTTAATTTAATCGTTTTAGAAACAATCTTCTTTTGAGGTTCAGCCATAGCTTTACCTTTTCCTTTTGTTATAGCCTGTTCTCTTTGTTCGATAGTAATTATATGATTTTCAGGCTTGACGTTTTTCTTAACTGGTCGATACTCTTGATCAGTTATATCATTTTTTTCAATTTCCTCTTCAATAATACGAGGAAGCACAGAAAGAGTCTTTCCTAATTTAGGCTCAACTATATTTTCAGATTTAATAAGTTCAGTCTGATGAATCTTGGCCTTAATAGTTTTAACTTTCTCAACCTTTTGAGTCTTACTTGTTTCAGACTCACTAGTATTAGCCCTAATAGGCTCAGGCCTACTAGTTTCAGGTTGTTCACATGCAATGATGACATTTTCAGCCTTAACTAGCTCAGGCTTACTTATATTGATGCTCACAGTTGGTTTGACAGTTTTAACATCTATCTTAGTAAAGATAGGCATCATATCATTGACATTATCCCTAACAGGCATAGGTAAATAATCCTTAGGAGGTGGGACTTGATGAAAACCAAGTCCTGCCTTACTCTTAGTATCAGTCCTCTGTGCCTGTAGGATTTCATCAAAGACTAGAGAGGATGTTGAAAAGTTTGAAAGCTTTTTCTTTAAATTTAAAACCTCAGTTTGAGATTCAACAAGTTCCCTTTTAACAGATGATAGCATGTTAACATAGCTACCAATTTCATCTTGTTGTTCAAAATTTTTAACTTTTAGTTCCTTTTTCTCTTCCAAAATAGCTTTTAACTTTTGACCACTGGCCTTATCACTGTCCCGTAACATATTATTTGTTTCAGTTAAATTTTCTATGACAGTGTTAAGGCGTGTGGTATCCTCTCTATACCTATTTAGCTGGTTAGTTAATTTAATGCATGATACACAAGATAAGGGTTCATCATGTACCTCATGCACTTCAGCCATTAGTGCCCGTTCTGTATCATCTTCATCTGGGTCAGACCATTCCCAAGCATTGTTGGAAAGCAGTAGCGCAGCGAAAACCATCGCTTTTTCATCAGATTTGGTCTTCTCAGATGAGGTGGACTGAGAGGGCTTGGACAAACCGGAAGGTGGATTTTCTTTCTGTCACATTCACGAGCAAAGTGTCCATAGTTGTGACACTGGTAGCATTTTACCTTGCTCTTATTGAATCCAAGACCCTTCTCTTCCGGATCAGTGACGTTCTTCCTCCCAGTCTTCTTCAAAAAATTCTTGACATGTCTTGTGAGCATAGCCATGCTCCACTTCAAGTCCATTCTTTCAAGCTCTTCTTGATCAATTTGACTGAAATCTTCTTCAGTCATATTCACAGTGCTGTTCTTGTTGGATAGGAAGTCATCATACGCTGACAAGAAAGCGGTGAATACAGCTGCATGTTCCTCAGCAACTACAGGAGATGCTCCTTTAAGATTGGAGTAAGTACCACCCCCACTAGCAGAGTTTGTGGTAGTATATCCAAAACCACCAGATAAATTAGGAGCACTAGAACCCCCAGAGAAGAATGCAGCCCCAGCAGCTTGAGTCGCTGCAGCAGGAACATCCACACCATATAACATGGGATTCTGAATATGTGCAGTAGCCTTGGTCTCCTTCTTCTACATGTCCAGGAGGTCAGCAGCAATCTGTCCAATTAGATCATCAAGCTCCATATCCATTATATCCTCGTCTTTTTCCATTAGCAGCACTCGTGTATTCCATTTCTTTGGTAATGAACCCAGAAGCTTCTTGTTTACATCAGTTTTGTCGAGATTTACTCCCTCAACCAATTCACTTACGAGCTGAGAATATCGACTACACATATCTTCCAGAGACTCAGAAGGTAACATGTCAAAGACCTCAAACTGTTTCTTAACCAGATCCAGTTTGTTTCGTTTGTACTGATCACTACCACCACATTTCTTCTCAAACCCCTTCCATAGATCATAAGCGGTCTTGTGATGGCGTAGTTGTCTCAATATCTGTTGAGGTAAGGCCATAGTAATCGCATAATATGTTTTTCGTTCAGTATCGAAAGCCTTACGTTCTTCAGGAGTCATTGATTTAATGGACTTTTCAGGAATAGGTCCATTAAATATACCGGTTCGAACAGGGCGTTCATATCGTTCCTCAAGATAGATCAGCATCTCAGCATCGTTGAAAGATACAAACGCTTCAAACCGTTGACGCCAGTCTAAGTAGTTCATACCCGTAGTGTACATCGGTGGTTTGTTTGTAGAGCCCAGCTCACTAGAATGCTTTAGCATTGCCCCAACCTGTTGAAGTGATGTTGATGTAGAAGCAGACATGGTAATGGGCTCGAGAGACTTTTCAAAAATTTTGAAAAACTGAAAAATGCGACACAAATGATATGTCGCAGAGGTTATGTCGCAAGAAGACTAGCAGCGACACAATGGTTATGTCGCAACTGAACAGACAGCGACACAGAGGTTATGTCGCAGAATTAAGGTCGCTGAAACCTTGTGTCGCAACACTATGTCGCAGAATTAAGGTCGCTGAAACCCTAAAGCGACACAATATTATGTCGCAACCTTGTGTCGCAAAACGGCGCTGTTAGTACGAACAAACCTCAAAAACACATATTTTCGAACCCTAAATGTTTTTTATCAAAAAAAACAGTAAAAGTAAAGATTTCTAGGTTCAAAAACACTAGAAAACAGCTATATAATACTAATAAAGAAGATCAAACACCAAGAAAATGTCAAATGATCAAAAAAGTATTAAAAAACTTAACCAAATGATTTGATACCACTAACAATCAAAGATTATGGCTCTGATACCAATTGTGGATCCCAAAGGATGATCTTTTAATCAAATCAAGTGGATAAGGAGACAAGAACACAAGCAAATGATATAAAGTTTAAACAAAATGATGAACAAATGGAATAAAACTTTATATTACTCAAACCCAAAATATTCTCTCAAAGTAAGTGTAGCAGCCAAAATACAGAGAATAAAGTGTGTGTAAATGTCTTGCCCTAAATATCTCTAACTTTGATATTTATACTAAACAAACTGGCCGTTCTGCGACACAAGCCTTGTGTCGCAGAGATCACTAATGCGACACAAGCCTTGTGTCGCAATTACAACTAATGCGACACAAGCCTTGTGTCGCAGTACACAGAAAATGTAATGTTCACTAAGTCTATTTCATTTACAGACACAGTACAGACTAGACCAACTGACAGACACTATAAGATGTATCAACAATAATTATGATTAAATGGTGGGGGTACTTCACGGTATCCCACTCCACTATGATTATATGGCGATTTTTGAACACTTAGCATATTGTCTAGAGTGTCAATTAAGAAACGTCTCAGTTCAAGTTTCTGATGAAGTTCAACAATTTTTACTTTAGCATCGGCTAATTCTTTTTCTTTATCAGCAAACTGTTTGGTTAATTCTGATACCTGTTCATGGGCCAAGTTAATTATTTGACTCTGCTCATTAACTGTATCTTTTAAAAGCTTCAAATCATTTTCATCAGAATTTGATTTATTAACCAACTCAGTATTTCTATGTTTTAAGATGGTGTTTTCTTCTTTCAATAAGTTTAACTGAGCAGTCACAGAATTTGATGACTCCATTAAATTTTCAGCCTGCTCTGCAAAGTTAGTACATAATATACATGCATTTACAACAGAGTCTAAGTTTAATAGTACCTTATGTTTCTCAGCATCCAAGTTTGCCATATATGCTATAAAGTCCCTCGTACTCATTGTATCAGTTGACTCCAGCTTGACAATCCTGGTCTCTGAATGATGTGTAAATATCTAGTTATAAAAATTAGTAAACAAGTCAAAACTAACTATTACACAACTAGGCAAGTGTACCTAATCGGAAAGTAGTATAGCAGTGATAAGTCTATCGGGTAGTCTCTCACAGGAACAATTTATATGTATTTTAAGAATTATTTGTCTAATCTATAATTAAAAATGGGTAGTTGCCTCTTAATGACAGGCAGTCAAAAGGTGGTATTAACTAAAAAGCAATTAAGTCAATTGGTCAACCAAAGGATAGAAGTATGTTCATCTAGACTTATTCCCCCTAGAGTTGGAATAATAGATAAATATGTATTTTGCATATAGGAATTAATAACCTAGACTACTTGTTTTCACAATGCAATCGTTTAATTAAGGTATAACATGCAAGTGTCCTTGACAAATTATGGAGCTCAATTATGATTAATTAATTCTACTAACATGATGATCTAATCTTATAATCCTAGTGTCCTAGAGATTACTAAATCACACAAGATGTCTCTTAATGTAATTCACCCATATTATAATTCAATTACCCTAGTTCAATTCTTTTATTGTTTCCAATCAAAAGTAAGTGTAATATGACAATCTAAGAGTTCTCACTCATTAGCATAATTACCACACCAATTGAATAAACTAATTAAATTAAATATAAATGGTTCTTCAATCAAACATCATATCATACACAAAATAAAATAAAACTATTATAAATCCAACATCTAGGGTATTTAGTCTAGATGAACATAATGTGTTTAGCCTATTGTCATAGGTTCAATCAAACAAATCATAATAATCAAAGTATAATCTATAATGCAATTACAAATATGAAATAAACATCAATTAAATAAGATTCAAGTGGAAGAAATAAAAGCACTAACTTCTAGGATGATTACAAGAGGGTAGATCACTTAGGGTGTCCCCAAAAGCTCTCCAAAACTCCCAAAAATCGTCCTTAATCCGTAGCTAATCAAAAGGTTAATGATAATTAGGGTTTAGGGTATATTTTAGGCCAAAAAGCTGTAACCGACCCTTCTACCCGGCGGGAAATGCAAGTACCCGGCGGGTACTAAGGCCTTCCCACCCGAATGAGTGCTCCTTTCCCGACTAGGCCAAAACCGGTACTTTTCATGAGTACCTGGCGGGTACTAGGCCTACCTGGCGGTACTTTTTATTTTCAGCCCTAGATCCTTTCTTGAAAGTTGTAGCTCTCTGAGTTCCGGAGATTTGGGCACTTGAATCACCTCAATCGGAGTCCGTATGAGGGAGTTATGGCCAAAACCCTGGAGCCTCGCAAAAGCTGCAAAAATCCATCAACTCTCGATCTGTAAGTCTCTAGATCTTGGTTAGCGATAACGGATTATCTTTTAGGTATTGAGGTGCGGAATCCCTCAATACTTAAGGTTTATTGCTTATATAACTTTGCAATTAATTAACAAGCTTCGTTTTGATATTAACTAGTGTTAAACAATCAAAACCGAGCCTATTCAATAAATGCTTTTATATCTGCACAGATTTCGAGGAGAGAATACTTAAAATATTTGGTGTGTATATTTCTGGCACGGATTTCTCGGACCCTCTAATAATGAGCAGCATTAAAATATTTATATCTGGTTCAACTCGCAGGCCATGGGCTTTGCGAGTTGACTCAACTCGCAGCCCATGGGCCTGCGAGTCCAGATGATTGCGAGCCCAGATCTCAACTCGCAGGTAAGACCTGCGAGTCCAGATATCAGCGAGCCCAGATCTCAACTCGCAGGTAAGACCTGCGAGTCCAGATATCAGCGAGCCCAGATCTCAACTCGCAGGTAAGACCTGCGAGTCCAGATATCAGCGAAATGAGATCTCAACTCGCAGGTCAAACCTGCGAGTTGACTTCTCAATTCGCGAATTTTGACTTTAACTTTGAAATTCGATACTTGTTCAATAACATTTAACAAATAATAATAACAAGTTAATATCATATATTTACGAGTCTAAACCAATTTATACAAGTTTGACAATAAATACACTAGTCCTATTACAAGCTAGATCTGTTGTCACAATAATATGTCCCAACAGACTCCCCCTTGACAATAGCTCTAGCGTCGTTATCTTCAACTTTGTCCTTGGTCTTCACTTGTAAATTCTACTGCCCATATGAATCTTCATTCTAACACAAGTCTTCACCATTAATTGATAATCTCTTGCAAGATCACCCCATGCTTCAGTCGTCAGGATCCTAATTTCGTTTAACTTCAATAGGTCCTTCTTCGACAGATTCATCAGGTGTCGATGGTCATAGACTGTCAGAATTACTCTTTCTCCTCCTTCAACTTCATCATCAGCTTCAACCATGACAGCTTCACCAGTCTCAGAATCCACGTGCCAATTCAGAAGATTTCCCAGAATATTCTGTGGCATAGGTTTTAGTGGTATCTGCTGTATGCACTTGACAGCTGGATAAGTTTTCTTCCTTAATCTTCGGCCAGTTCTCTGACTTCGTTCCTTTAATTTGATCGTCTTTCCGACTCTTGGCTTAATCTTCTCAAACTTCATTGATCTACCCTCAGTCCGAATGATTCTCTCAACGTACGTTGCGTAGGGATCATTACTGGGATTTATCAGTTCTAAGCGTGCCAAGTCTCGAATTTCAAATCGAGGAAGCGAACTGAATACTTTAAGCTTCTTATCGAGATATTGAACTCCGTCAAATCTTTTGATAGCGAAAAGTTTCAAGTCAGAATCAAAATACCAGCCGATGATCGCCTTCCTTGGAGCTTTCTTTCCAGTTATATCTACTTCAGACATCCCAACCTTTTGCTTTCTCCTTTTCAGAGGTCTAAACATGGGATTATTTCTGAGTTTCTCTGGAAGGTCATCTTCTGATTCAGAACTGGTTGAGTCATCTAGACTTTCATCTAACTCAACAACCCTTTCTCCATCTTCTTCCTTGATGACCACTTTAGTTTTAGATGGGCTTACAATGTGTTCAACAACATCAGCGTCAAGATCTACACATTCGTCTGCCCCATCATTAACAATGAAAGTCCAATCTTCAGGAGGTACAAACTCTCCTTCTTCAAGGTCAAAGTCAATGTCCTCATCTAATTCATCTGGCATGTCGCCTTCAGAATCTGATAAGTTCAACATTTCATGACCTATAGAAATACATACACAAATAGGTTAATATCATAAGTTCTTTCATTGATTTCCCTGAATCAATCTAAGATTTTTCTTATTAATCCCTTTGTGTATTTGAAATATATTATATATACTTATTCAAATATTTCATCGATTATGATAATCGATCTAAAATTTGAATAAGTCTTATAATATGCGAACATCATATATTATATGATCCTATAACTCTTTTATCGATCATAGTCAATCTAGAATTACAAAAGACTTATAATATACGAACATTCATAATTATAACATTTTAAACATTCAAGTTCAAACATCTTAATTACAAAATGATTCAAAGTTACAATGTATTAATAATTACACTCAATCTATATTAATACAAGTGTCACCTTCTTCAGCTCTTTCCTTATCAGCACCAGCTCCACTACCACTTGCTTCAGCAGACTCCCCCTGAAATGTAGTCTGCTGACCAGTCGTTGAAGGACCAGCCGGCTCACTTTCTTTTCCAGCTGCGGGATCATCGTCTTCATCATTCTTATTCTTCTTCGCCAGCTCATCTTCCTTGCAGGACTCTTGATATATCAATACCTCCCCTTGAGATGGCTTGTCCTTCAGAAGGCTGATGACCAGGCGATCAAGTCTATCAATTTGCCTCTGCTTGTCAGCTACATCATCTATCAGATTGTTATTCGTCTTGATGAGCAGTGAATAGGCATCATTCTGATTAGTCATGTTATCAGACATAGACAGCATTTGAGAAATCAAGAATTTGACGGTTTCTTCCAACTCTCGAACTCTGGACTCTAAGCTATTAATATGATCAGAATCAGTCGCAGAGGAGGTGGATGGAGCAGCAGTAGTGGTGGTTGGTGGCGTGGGAGCAGGCGGTTGCATTTTCTTGGCTATTTCGGTAGCAACATCGGTTAATAGACGCGCTGCGACCCTGCTAGATTTGGTGGTTGGGTGCGAAGACGGGCGAACCAAAGCAGCAATCATTTCAGCCTCTAAGGGCGTAGAACTGGATTGTAGATGAGCTGCAGAGGTTGAAGCTGTTTGTCTGAGCAGTTTGCGAGGTCGAGTAATGAGCACCTCCTCCTCTTCTTCTTCATCCTCATCTTCATCAACCAAAACAAAATCGGGATCTTGGTCCACGGCTTTCCTCTTTAACTTCAATGCCGGATCCATAATCAATTTTGATCCTTGACGAATCATCCCTTCAGGGATACCGGAGACAAACCCTGGTGGTCCAGTCTCATCATCATCATCATCAGACCCAGATTCAGAAGCAGAAGCAGCTTCTCCATCTCTGCCCGATGGCCCAACAGCATCAGGTGCCTCTGTGGATGGTTCTTCAAACCTTGGTGTTTCAGCAACATACTGATCCACATCTTGCATGATGGGATCATTGGCATCATCAATATCAGCCAGTACTTGTTGCACCACTTCGGCTGCAACATCAGCATTAACTTGTGGCTCTTGCTGATTTGCCTGATTTAGAACCTCCTCGATCAGTTCTTGTGGCTCAGGAGCACCCTCTGCCACATCAACATCCAGCCAACCATGATTTGGTGGCGTCACATAATCTGGATTAAGCAAAAACCCAAACAACTCTGTCAGCTGTGGTTGCATCTCGAATCTGCGAGAGGTTTGCATAAACATCGCATTATATGCCCGTAACCCAATGGTATCAACCTTCAGATACGCTTGAAAAACCGGCAGATCAGGGATAGAGGCCCTAATAATCAGCATGCAAAATCGAGGATAAATCATAAACTGTGATCTAACTCCCCCCAAAATTTGGCGTACAATCTCCCCAAAGATGTAATCTGAAAAGCTGTATGGTTTGTTATAAACCAGTGACAGTAAAGCAGATAGGAGAGAAGAGCTCAACTCATCGTATCCTCCCTTCTTCGGTCCAAAGATAGTTACAAGGACATGCCATAAAAACCTCCACTCACCAAAAACGAGCGCCTTCAAGAACTGACGCCCTCTCTTGGGTCCAACATACCCCATACGTCCTAGAGCTCCCTCAATAAAATCCGAAGAAAACTCTGTCGGTCCATCTTCCTGCTCTACAGTGCCTAACTGTAATATGTTGCGCAGATCTGAGGCAGAGAAGATAACCGGGTGGTCATTAATCCTTGTCTGGATGACCGGAGGATTCACAGATGTGTCATATACTATATTAGCCCAGAACTGGGTAAGTATATCATGTGAAAGAGCAGGTGACTCTGTAATGGCGTACTGTATCCTTGATCGACTCAGAAAAGTAAGAATCCGAGCGACCCTGGATGCACCTCGTGCATTGACATCCAAATCAACAAGCACGTTGTGATGAGCAACAAATAGTCGAGCCATATCTGTAATATTACAAATCACACAAATGTTAGACAATGTGTTTAACCAATATTGATAAACTTATATGATCTACAACTCATAATTGAACTATTAAGTCGTCAAACTTAATTATCAATTATAGTGGTTCAACATATACTAAATCAATAAGTCTAACTTTCAAATTAACCTGCTACACAAATACATTACTTATTACGGAAAGTCATAAGTCATATATATAGAGTATACGGTTTTACGTGTTTACATTTAAGTCGACACGTCTAACCGTAGACTATTTTAGCTTATAAACGCTCAATTAGTTAACTAATCGAGAGATCGTAAATTAAAATTAGAAATCAAAAGTTTCAAAAAGTCAACTCGCTAGTTCAACTCGCAGTCAACAAGTCAACTCGCAAGTTTCAACTCGCAAGTTTCAACTCGCTGGTCAACAAGTCAACTCGCAAGTTTCAACTCG
The DNA here is from genome assembly GCA_963921325.1 of Logfia minima. Classification (NCBI taxonomy): domain Eukaryota; kingdom Viridiplantae; phylum Streptophyta; class Magnoliopsida; order Asterales; family Asteraceae; genus Logfia; species Logfia minima. Next base: position 24,222,585 of record OY992765.1, on the reverse strand, counting down.
CAAGTTTCAACTCGCTGGTCAACAAGTCAACTCGCAAGTTTCAACTCGCTGGTCAACAAGTCAACTCGCAAGTTTCAACTCGCTGGTCAACTTGCAGAGTGGACTCGCAGGAGTGGGGCTGCGAGTTGAGTCTGGATCTCAACTCGCAGCATGAACTGCAAAGATGACATCACAATCAACCTTCAATTTTACAAGTTTTAGAACAATCAGGTTATGCTATAATGTTCATTTTACTCCAATTAACATAAACCCTATGGTTTCGTGCTCATTTGAGCATCATTATAGAGATTTTTTTGAAATTAATAAAAACCAAAACCCTCATTTTCGCAAAATGTTGATTTTTTGAGTTATTTAATCGGTGAAAGTTCCTGATTTATACCTCAATAGGTTCACAAAACAAGGTTGTAAAGGATCTATGAAGTCAAAAGTTCGATGTCCAAACCGAAATTTTTTTTTTAAAATTAAGTGAGAAGTGGTCTCGGTTCGCAAGTGTCAGTTCGCAAGTTAGTATTCAACTCGCAAAGGTATTTGACAAGTGGACTCGCAGCCCCCTTTTATACCCATTGAATCTCGGCTCGCAGAACTCAACTCGCAGAGTTGAGTTCAGCTCGCAGCCCTATTCAATTCGCAACACTATTCTCGGCTCGCAATTTTTGTCTAAAAATTACATTTTAATTACAAAACGTCAATTTTTAAGTCCAAATTGCGTACAAGTCTAAAATATGAGGATCTTTCACTTGTTTTTCTTATGGAATAGCGAACAAGTCTAAAATAAAATATTTTTCACTTGTCGTTCTTAGAAAAATGCGCACAAGTCTAAAATAAGGTATTTTTCACTTGTGAGACTTAGGAAATCGTGCACAAGTCTAAAATCTGAGGATCTTTCACTTGTGATGCAATAATACGAACAATAGAAACATAAGAAAAATAAAATAAAGAGAAATAAGATAAAATGAAATAAATAAAAGTTCAATGATTCATAATAAACATTTGTATCAAGTACCCTTGTATTAATGAAACACTTTGACTAAAAAAAAAAAGTAAAATAAAATATCCTAATCGAGGGCACTAAGAAATTTATCGACAGTGGGATCATATCAGAAGGAAACAGCTGAACCAAATGATGAGTACAAAGTCTAAGAAGATTGTTAGTATGCATACCTTATGAAATTCACAATAAGTTACATAAGAACACACAACTTAACCATTTATCAACTTACATTTATAAGAGTATAACTTGGTTACCTATTTCCACAAAATATAATATTCACGTCAAAATGAAGTGATTTAAATATCGTAGACAGTTCAAGATGATTACTGGTATTATAATCCATATAAACAAAGTCTATACTGATTTCCGAGCAAACCTTTTATTGTTTGTATGTGTATTACCAAATGTGATTCAAAAATGACATACTGAGAAATTTAGTAAAACACATAACACTGTATCTTTCACTTTGCAAGATAGAGGTCACTAAATGATGTTCTTTTCGAAACATATGACATACCCTTGAGTAAATGTGACAAATATCAAACTCGTTTTGTAGATACTAGTGGTTCTAGTTCTGTACTTAGTACAACAGAAGATCCCTTAGTATAGACAAACCAAGCTTGAAACTATTGGCAAAACTAAAGGAGTCAGGTCTGTACTTAGTACAATAGAGACACCAGTAATTTCACTAACAACCATAATTCTTATTATTTGTCTTGACATATTTTCATAGATTCTTGATAACAGTGTATGGTCAGACTATCTTTCATCAATTAAGACTTATGTCATACGTCATATGGTAAATCACACGAGATAACACACAGAAGATTTATAGCTTATTATATGCTCAGAAATCAAAGCAGACATTGCCTACCAGTACATCATATAATGAAGCTATCTAGATCTAAAGTTTTTCAAGTAGATTATATCGTGTGGAGAGAGGAGTATACTAAAATAAAGATAAGTGAAGGCCTGGTTTTAAAGATGTAAAATTCATGTAACAAATTTGAATCTACTAACACATCTAACTTAAGACTTTTACCTACATTTATTAAGCCGATTCCTCTAATTTACTATCATTTCCCAGTTGATAAAGACTTAACCTTTATCGGAGGCGATTCCCCAACGGTAACAAGCAAATGAATGCCATACGCCTGCCCCCCTTTTTTTTTTTTTTTTTTTTTTTTTTTTTTTTTTTTTTTTTTTTTTTAAATAAGCATAAACTAATAATATATAAACTACTAATTATTACAAATCAACTCCATGGAAGACTAATCCTCTGGATTTCTCATTCCATTTAGTTGCACCAATTTCTCGAATCGAGCTCTGTCGAACGCTTTGGTGTATAAGTCTGCTAAATTATCCACAGATGGAACCTTAGCTAACTTTATCAGGTTCTTCTCAGCACAGTCTCTAATAAAGTGATGTCGAATATCAATATGTTTAGTTTTACTGTGCTTGACCGGATTATTGGTTATTGAGATCGTTGATTCATTATCAATCATCATAGGAGTATTTGTTATACTCAACCCATAATCAAGCAATTGTTGTTGTATCCACAGAACTTGGGAACAACAGCTGCCAGCTGCAACATACTCGGCTTCACATGTAGAAATGGCTACTGAGGTTTGCTTCTTGCATTGCCAAGAGACCAGTCTACCTCCTAGGAATTGACATCCACCGGTTGTAGACTTTCTATTCTGATTGCATCCTCCGTAATCAGAATCAGTGTAAGCAACAAAATCTAAGTCTCCATCAGTCGGATACCAAAGTCCCAGCTTCGGTTTCCCTTTGAGGTAACGAAGAATCCGTTTTACTGCTTGCATGTGAGATTCTTTAGGAGTAGCCTGATATCTTGCGCAGACACATACCGCAAACATTATATCAGGCCTTGATGCTGTAAGATACATTAGTGATCCAATCATGGCCCTGTAAAGAGTAGGATCCACGTCTCTATCACTCGATGTATCTGGACCAATACCATGGGCTTCTGGAATGGGAGTATGAAAAATTCTTGATTCTTCTATCTTGAATCGTTCTAGAAGCTCATTAGTATACTTAGTCTGATGAATGAAATATCCATCTTTCTTTTGATCGACTTGCAATCCTAAGAAAAATGTCAATTCACCCATTGCTGACATCTCAAACTTGTTCTTCATAACCTTTTCAAATTCACTACACATCCTTTCGTCAGATGACCCAAAGATGATATCGTCAACATATACTTGAACAAGTAGAAAGTCTCTTCTTTTCCATTTCACAAAGAGTGTACTGTCAATTCTTCCTCTTGTGAATCCATTCTCAAGAAGATAAGTGGACAGTGTCTCATACCACGCTCTCGGAGCTTGATGTAATCCATATAGAGCCTTATCGAGACGATATACTCTATCTGGATACTTTGGATCAGTAAATCCCGGTGGTTGAGAAACATACACCGTTTCTTTGACTTTGCCATACAAGAAGGCACTTTTAACATCCAGCTGAAATACTTTTATTTTCTTTGAGGCTGCAAATGCTAAGAATAACCTAATTGCTTCAAGCCTAGCCACAGGCGCAAACACTTCATTGTAATCAATCCCCTCCTGTTGATTAAAACCTTGGACAACTAGACGAGCTTTATTGCGAATCACGATTCCTCGATCGTCTTTCTTGCACTTAAATACCCATCTAGTTCCAATTGGATATTCTCCAACAGGTAAGTCAACCAACTCCCAAACTTGCAGTTTTGTGAACTGAGACAGTTCTTCCTGCATTGCCTCGACCCACGAATTTTCCTTCAAAGCTATCTGAACATTCTTAGGTTCAATTTGTGAGATAAAGCATGAATATAGACATAGATTTGAAATCCCTGTCTCGTTCATTTCAGCATACAAGCTTGAATGAGTGGATGTACTAGCTTTAGATTGATTTCGAGTCAGAACAGGAGAATTTGGATCACCGATGATATTATCAATTGGATGAATCCTATTAATTCTTGTTGAAGTAACAGGTTCAACTGGAATATCATCCTGTAAGTTGGTACCAATTTCCTCCAAGGGTGGTATTCCATCATTAGTAGTTGATATCCTTAATTGTCTCAGAGGAGTAAGAACATCATCCATAACTCTTTGAGAAGCAATTTCAGGATCTTCACTCTCTTGAGGTAGTTGTGACTCGATAGGGGGGACAACATCAGTATCGACAATATTCCTAGCATCAGACGTTTGAGCACTCGATGTTGGAGAAGGAGTGGGATCCTCATCTCCCGACAATAAATGCTCAGGAATGTCTGAGTTACTGACATAGTCACTGATAGGGACTTTAAATGACTTGAAAAGATCTGAATAGTCAAACTGCCAATCCAATCCCTTATGTGAGTCATGTGTATAGCTCGTAACTTCGATGTTATAAACTATTTCAACACGTCCCGAATTTTTATTGAAGGCCCTTTTGTTTGGTGAGTTAGGCATGTAACCTAGGAAGTATCCTTCGTCAGCCTTCTCACCAAATTTAGGTTGGTGACTTGTTTTCAACAACGTACATGAAACTCCAAAGGGTTCAAACCCTTTTAAGTTCGGTTTCTTTTTGTTCAAAAGCTCATAACATGTCTTGTTCTGTTTTTTAACCGTAAGAACCCGATTGAGAACATGACATGCTGTATTCACTGCTTCTGCCCAAAATATGACCGGAAGCCTTGAATCTGCAAGCATTGTTCTCGCTGCTTCAATTAGAGTTCTATTCTTCCTTTCAGCAACACCATTTTGTTGAGGTTCATATGGTGCACTGAATTGATGTTGAATGCCTTTGCTTATGCAATATACATTCAATGTAGAATTCTTAAACTCGGTCCCATTGTCACTACGAATTCTCTTAACTCTTTTTCTATAGATGTTCTCTATTAGATCTAGAAACTCCATAAGAATGCCCGGAGTTTCATCCTTAGATCCCAAAAAGAATACCCAAGAGAATCTAGAGAAATCGTCTGTGACAACCAGACAGTACCATTTGCCACCTATGCTTCTCTTGCTTATTGGGCCAAAGAGATCCATATGTAGCAACTCAAAAGGCGAGGAAATAGAGTTCACATTTTTAGACTTGTGTGGTTTCTTATGCTGTTTTCCTTTCAAGCAGGATATACACTTGTCTTCAAATGCAAAACTCTTCGGTGGTACACCCAGAACTAACCCATGTTTGGTTATATAGTTCATTTTTCGAAAGTTTAAGTGTGCCATTTTCCTATGCCATAGGAGAGAGTCTGATTCTGAAGCCTTAGATAACAGACAAGTAGACACCATTGAAGTAATAGGAGCATTCATGTTGATAGCATAAATGTCCTTCTTCCTTGGAGCTTTCATCAGTATCCATTTATCGGGAATGATAAAACCAGGCTTCAGGATCAAGGCCTCTTTCTCAGTGAAGAGAACAGGATGACCTTTATCACAGACTTGGGAAACACTCACTAGGTTGTGCGTTAGTTCTTCAACATAATTCACATCCTCTAGAGTCAAAGTTCCATTAGTAACAGTTCCTTTCCCAGTAATTACTCCTCCTTTATCACCGGCGAAGTGCACTCCTTGTCTCAGTCCACCTCTGAAGTCTGTCAGTAGACTTCTGGTTCCTGTCATGTGCCTAGAGCATCCACTGTCAACATACCACCAATTATCATTGTTCCCAGTCTGCTCCTGCACATACAAGTTGTAAACAATCAGTTATCAAGAGGGACCCAAGCCATTACGGTCTTGGTTTGTCCCTTATCATCGACAAACTGTAGCTCTTTAAAGTAACCATTTTTCCCATTGGGAGCTTTGGTCACTTTTGAAGACGCATCAGCTTGCTGATGATTAGTGGTCCTGGGTCTATAAGTTGATTGATTTCCAACCCTCCCCGAAATATAACCCTGGGATTTTTGCCCTTGGCTACGATTATCATAGGACCCTTGGTAAACTCCTTGTGTGCGAGATGTAGAACCAATCTCAAAATGACTTTGGTTTCTTCTCGGAGTCATAAACCTCGACGGCACTTGATCCTTAGCAGAGTTTTCATGCCGTTTAGGTTTTGGTGGCGAGACACTGTGAGACGCATCTCTTTTCAGAGCAGTCACAGGTTTAATACCAATACCAGGTCTGGTACCTAACCTGTCTGTGCTAGAGATATTTTTAGACTTATCACTGGCCTCGCGCTTAGGAGCAGCTTCATTCTTCTTAGTGGGACAACAAGAAGAGACATGTCCTCGTTGATGACATTTGAAGCATGACATCTGCTTTCGTGACTTAGCAGTCTTAGCAGACTCCTTCTTTATCTGATCAAAAGACACTGAAGGTAACTCCTTATGTTTCTTAATGACTTCATTATTTCCATCAGTACTTCCAATCATCCCACTTGATACGAATTGTACTTTAGTGAGAGATTTGACTGTACTCTTGGTTAAAGATGAATCATTGACAGTCTCCTTTTGGATCTCAGATGCAATAGACTGTTGATTTTCCAAATCCTCAGTCTCAGGATTAACATCTGTCATTTCTAAGTCAACAGAAGTGGAAGCAGTGTAATTGGCATTAAACGGCGGAGGGACATCTGAATATCCTAGGCCAGTAACATCCTTTACACTACGTTGAGAGCCAATTATTCTATTTAAGGTCAAAGAAGAAGTTCTATAACCTTCAAATTTTCTATTCAGCTCTACCAGTTTCATATTTGACTCTGATAACTCCTTATCCCTAATAGCTATATTTCTATTAAGCTCATTAAGGTTTAGATATAACCCGTCTATTTTAATGCATTGTTCATTTATAATGTCAGTCAGACTGGTCTTATCTAGAGTATCACTCTTAATCTTCTCGTTCAGTGCTAATTTATCTTCACCTAACCGACGAACATCAGACTTAGCTAAGTCTAATTCTGAGGTCAAGGTTTTGTTAGATTCTGCAAAGACACTAACCTGTGTTTGAAGATCAGTAACTAAATAGCATACATCGGTGAGAGTAAGGAGATCTAGACATACCTTTTTCTTTTCGGATTGAATATCAGCCATATATGCCACAAAATCATTGGGACTCATTTCTTCTATCGAGTTGATGTAGAGAACATCTTCCTCAATCCCCTTAACTTCAGTGTGTGGCACATTAGCTTGAAGTTCTTCAGTAGTTGGCATGTAGGAAGTGGATTCAATTTGTTTCTCTTGATCGTCAATCTCAGCCATGAGAGCTTGCTCTGATGGTGTAGACCAATCATAAGATCCATCTATTTGCTGAACCACTAAGACTTTGAAAGTTAGATTACTTCCCGAATCTTGTTTTGAAGATCCAGCATCAAGCTTTGGTCTTTGGCATTCCCTGGCAAAGTGTCCGTAACCTTGACAATTATAACACTTGACCTTGGACTTGTCAAAACCTGGTCGATTTCCAACTACTCTCTTACCCGTACGCTTTAGGAAATTCTTTACTCTCCTTGACACCATAGCCAGTTGCCACTGGAGGTCCATTTCCTCTAAGTCGTCAGGATCAACCTGATCATAATCTTCATCAAATTGTGCTGGATCGTTTATCTTCCCTTGAATATAGTTTTCATAAGAAGCAACGAACGATGCCAACACAGAAAGTTGTTGTTCGGCTGATTTCACACTCATCGGCATCTTATGATGCCCTTGAGTGGATTTATCTGAGGTGGTGTTCCTGTTTCGTTTATCACCGTTATCCGAAGCAATGAAACAGAGATCCTCAGTCAATTTTTCTCCAATCTCATCAATTTCACCTGCAAACAAAGCCGTGGTCAAATTGGATGAGGAGTTAGAGATACTGGTCTTTCCATGGTACAGACCAGGATTCTGTAGATGATCAGAATCCGTATCTCTCGTTTTCTTAGAGAAGTCATAACCCCTTAGTTTATCAATCGCTTTCTCTAGGGTCATGGTTGCATATCTTTCATCATTATCTTTCAGCATGATACCGTACATCTCCCATTTACAAGGTAAACCCTCAATAAACTTGTCGGTTTTCTCCTTGTCATTATAAAAGATAGCATGGTCGTCAAGCTCACTTAATAGATGATAGAAACGGGTGGTGTAAGCCTCAAGATCTTCTTCTCTAAAAGCCTTAAATACCATAAACTGCTTTTTTAGAAGATTACATTTACCAGCTTTCACCTGAGGGCTCCCCTCACATCTCTTTTCTAGAGCGTCCCACAGCTCTTTAGCTGTGTGAAAGGACTTCAACTGATGGTTGATCTCCTTAGGAAGGCTCATCTTAATTGAAGAATGTGCTTTATTATCGATGGTGAATTCTTTCTTCTGATGGTCATTCATTCGATCATAAGTCACAATCACTGTTGCGTTCCCTACCTCAGCTGTAGGTGCAACATATCCGTTTTTAATACACAACCAAATAGTGATGTCGTGGAATCTACAGTAACTTTCAAATCTGTCTTTCCACCCATAATAGTCCTCAAGTCTAAGTAGCTTCGGTGGAACATTAGATTTTCCAACCTCGTGTTCCATCTCGATCATTCGGCTTAAATCAGACATTTTAAAGTGAAAAATTAGGTTATATTGCGAATTTAATAATCTCAACTCGCAACTAAAAAAATGTCAACTCGCAGAAAATCTCAGCTCGCAGAAACTCAGTTCGCAATGGAACTCGGTTCGCAGCTGATTCTCAACTCGCAGAAAACTCAGTTCGCAATGGAACTCGGTTCGCAGCTGATTCTCAACTCGCAGAAAACTCAGTTCGCAAGGAACTCGGTTCGCAGCTGATTCTCAACTCGCAGAAAACTCAGTTCGCAAGGAACTCGGTTCGCAGCTGATTCTCAACTCGTAGAAAACTCAGTTCGCAAGGAACTCGGTTCGCAGCTGATTCTCAACTCGCAGAAACCCTAATCTCAACTCGCAGATAACAGTAACCCTAATCTCAACTCGCAAAACGGCGCCTCGAAATCTGGGAACTGATCCTTTTGGTATTTTTTACGAATAAATCCGTAGATTTCGTTCGAAAAACGACCCTAAAGATGTTATATAACCAAAAACCTTGTAACCACAACGTTTCTAAGCCCGAAAGCTCTGATACCAATTGTAAGTCTCTAGATCTTGGTTAGCGATAACGGATTATCTTTTAGGTATTGAGGTGCGGAATCCCTCAATACTTAAGGTTTATTGCTTATATAACTTTGCAATTAATTAACAAGCTTCGTTTTGATATTAACTAGTGTTAAACAATCAAAACCGAGCCTATTCAATAAATGCTTTTATATCTGCACAGATTTCGAGGAGAGAATACTTAAAATATTTGGTGTGTATATTTCTGGCACGGATTTCTCGGACCCTCTAATAATGAGCAGCATTAAAATATTTATATCTGGTTCAACTCGCAGGCCATGGGCTTTGCGAGTTGACTCAACTCGCAGCCCATGGGCCTGCGAGTCCAGATGATTGCGAGCCCAGATCTCAACTCGCAGGTAAGACCTGCGAGTCCAGATATCAGCGAGCCCAGATCTCAACTCGCAGGTAAGACCTGCGAGTCCAGATATCAGCGAGCCCAGATCTCAACTCGCAGGTAAGACCTGCGAGTCCAGATATCAGCGAAATGAGATCTCAACTCGCAGGTCAAACCTGCGAGTTGACTTCTCAATTCGCGAATTTTGACTTTAACTTTGAAATTCGATACTTGTTCAATAACATTTAACAAATAATAATAACAAGTTAATATCATATATTTACGAGTCTAAACCAATTTATACAAGTTTGACAATAAATACACTAGTCCTATTACAAGCTAGATCTGTTGTCACAATAATATGTCCCAACACGATCTTTTCTTCATATCTTTTCGATCTCTTCTCGATTATTCACATGAAACTAACTTAGACTAATTAAGTACTAAAAGATTATAAAATGACTAAAATAATATACAAATTAGATAGATATCGCCCCTATAAATATGTCTAATTTAGGCGATATCACTGAATCATATACTTCATCCTCATCACTCTGCTCTTCAGCGTTTTCTAAATCAGTTTTAACTGTGCTCTCATCCTTTTCCTCATCCAATGATGCCATAAATGGCTGAGGTTCTGTAACTTGAGTACTCCAATCATAAGAACCTTCTTTATTTTGAACTACCAAAGCTCTGGAGTTTGAAGTATTGCCAGAGTTTGGAGTCCCTCCAGATGTCCCTTGAAACGAGTATCCCTATCGTCCCTGGTTTGAAGTTGTGCTCGCCTTGGTCTTTGACATTCCCGTGCAAAGTGCCCGAAACCATCATAGTTATAGCACTTGATTTTGGTCTTATCAAAACCAACCTTTCCTCCTACAAACTTCCTACCAGTGCGATCCATGAACCTTTGTGCTCTCCTTGCTATCATGGCCATTTGCCATGTAAGTCCATCTCTTCCAAATCATCAGGGTCAATCTGGTCATAGTCCTTAGTAATCATTGTAGGATCTGTGACTTTTCCCTGTATGAAGTTTTCGTGAGATGCCACAAATGAAGCAAGCATGGCAATGTTATTCTCAGCTGACTTCATGCTCATAGACATTGATTTGAACCCTTGAGTAATTCCAGATGTTGGGTTCCTATCTTTGCCTGAAACTCTAGATGAAGCAATATAACAACCATTGCCTTCAGAATTTCTGATAACATTATCTGTGTCAGATTCTCCAGTATAGAAAGCTGCTACTCCATTACTTGTTGATGAATTAGAATCAGACTTAGTCCCGTGATATACACTAGGATCTTGAACCTGATCAGATCCTGTCTCTTTCTTCTTCATATTAAAGTCATAAACCCGCAACTTTTCGACAACATCATCAAGCTTTAGTGACTTGTAGTCTCTGCTTTCTTTAATCATCAAAGAGTAGATGTCCCACTTTGTAGGTAATGCCTCCAGAAGTTTATTATTCATGACAATGTTAGTGTATTGGAGTCCAATACTGTTCATCTCAGTCATTAAGTGATAATATCTAGTGATAAGATCTTCTAACGACTCGCCTTTTAAATGCTTAAAAATATAAAACTGTTTTGTAAGCAAATCTACTCTGCTTTCCTTAATCTGTTCGTTTCCTTCAAACCGCTGCTCTAAAGCTAACCAGAGCTCCTGAGAAGTATTGTATTTAGGAAATGTATGCTTGATCTCTTGAGGCAAGCACATAGTAAGAGCATATAGCGCTTTATTCTCTGCCTCATACATAGGTTTATCTGCATCTATCATGGTTGAATAAGAATACACTTTTGGTTTTCCATTAAAATCATAAGTGGGTGCATCATATCCGTCACTTATGCAGATCCACATCTTAACATCATTGTATTTAGCAAATGATTCAAAGCGCTTTTTCCACCAAAAATAATCTCCAGCTTTTAGCAATTTTGGTGGAAAAGTAGATTTACCTACCTCATGGTCCATCTCTATAAGCTTGTTTAGATTAGACATTGTATTTAGACAGTATTTTGTATTTCACTCCAAAATTCTCAAAAATTTTCGAGGTAAAATTTAAATTTTTTCAAACCAAATTTAGTCAATGGTAAGCCTAAATTCAAATTTTGGTGAAAGAAAATTTTTCCGAATTTTCCCTCCAGTATTTTTACACATCCTATTTAGACAGTCTTTTTTTTTTTTTTTTTTTTTTCGAATTCTGTAAGAGTTACTGGTAAGTTCGAAGGTTAACAAAAGTCTACGAACTTGAGTAAGTTCGAAGGTCAAATGAACTTGGGTAAGTTCGAATCTGATCAACGAACTTGAGTAAGTTCAATGATCCAAGTTCGTACGAACTTACAATTCTAAGTTCGTACGAACTTACAAAGTTAAGTTCGTAAGAAACCCTAAGTTCGTACGAATACAGTAGGTTCGTACGACGAACTGTCAAAACCCTAAATTGCAAAATTTTCGAATTTGGGTTATCCTTTAGTGCCGTTTTCGAATCTAATCTCCTAATTAGTGATCTTTAACACTTTTGAACGTAAAAATCAGAGGTTTCAACGTCAAAAATCGTTCGTGATCGATCGTTCTTTATCGTTCTAATATCCCGAACCCTAAACGAATTGTTTAAAGGCTCTTATACCACTTATAGGTTCCAGGGGTCTGGATCTACGAGATATTCTAGTATAAACAAGTGCGCAATCCTTGAATATACCTAACGATAATCAACGATTAAACACGAATGCGTAATGAACACAAATAACACGTCTTTATTGAATATAATCTCGGTTACATTCAAACTAAGACTAAACACTCTCACAAACGATCTCTCTCTAAACGACAACTCAAAACTGATGCCAAAACTAATTACTAAATTCGTACGAACATGGACATATATAGAGCTCAAGTTCGTATGGGCTTGGCCCTACGAACTTAGCGCATGTCCAGGCCCATACGAACTTTGGTAAGTTCATACGAACTTAGACAAGTTCGTATGTATCTAAGTTCGTACCTACTTTAATTTTGTACGAACTTACATACCTACTTAGACAAACCTAAACATTTACAATTACAAAGATAAACAAAATGACTAATTACAAAACTAGAAGTTGTTGTCACACAAGATGTACCAACAAAGCATCATCAAGTGGGGACCACAAAACATTTCTTTTATTAGTTTGTTTGTTAGAAGGAAGTCAATCTCACATCGGTGTGTTTCATTGTATTTCCTTAAATTGTTGGTCTCGTAACAAAGATTTACGTATTAAAGCTAACAACAAATGAAAGTAATAAAAAAGATTCAAGTTTAAAGTTTTTCTTTTATTGATTCAATTAAAGAATAGTTTACAATAGTTTAATGCAGAATAAACAAGACAAACTAGTCTAACTAACCTACACTTGTGACAAATTTAAACCAATAAGCTCACCAACAAACATATGCTGATAGCTATCAGTGATCTGCACTTAACATATAAGCGAGGGCATAATTCTCGTTGGTAAGCAGAGTGACTGCCTAAATCAAATGTTGAAGTGAATTACAGATTCTGGACATTGAATATGGTAGTTGATGAGAGTATTTATAGTATCATAAATACATCCCCAACCCTACACGTGTCAATACCCTATTCAAGAAGGTTTAAATGTAATTTCTAGTGAATGGAAGTGACATTACATACTAGGATATGGTATGTGTTGGTGCATCTTTTGTAACAACACCTTCTAGTTTGTAATAGTTAGTTTGTAATTAGTCATTGTAGTTAATCATTGTATTATTAACTTAGTTTTGTTTTGTATTTATGTAGGTTCGTGCGAACTTGTAGGTTCGTACGAACTTAGGAGTAGGTACGAACTTATAAGTAAGTTCGTACGAACTTAGAAGCTGCTAAGTTCGTACAAACTTAGCTGCTTATAAATACAAGTTCGAAATTGTCATTTGTAACATTTTGAGAACTGAGTTTCCAGGAAACTAAGTTCGAATATACTTTGTAATATTGTCTTAGTTCGAATATAATACAAGTTTATATTCTATAAAGTCTATTTTGTGTTATAAACATATTTATAATACTTGTTTAGTTAACGTTTCGTTTATTAGAGTATTCCGCACTCTAACAAATGATATTACCTCGTGGATCAGTTCACGGGAACCAACAATTGGTATCACAACATAAACGATTGATTCGTTTTGGTTCGGGGTAAGAAAACAAGTGCTTACAAAAGATTTGGAGGTTAGAAGTGTTGTTTTTAGCTTCCATTGGTGTTTATTATCACTTATTGCAAAGGGGATTCGAAGAAGAAGGTTGAAACTAACCCAAATCTTGAAATTTTCAGGTCTGAAAATTTCAACAGCTTGTCGTACGAACTTAGAAAGCATCGTACGAACTTGAAGCCTTCGAACTTAGACAATCAATTTGGCAGTCAAGTTCGTTTGACCTCTTCAAACTTAGGGGTTCTTCGAACTTACTATGTGTTCGAACTAACCTAGGTTCGTACGAACTTGTCTTGTTTGACTTTTGTTGACTTTATTAGAAAATATCAAATTTGAGTAAAATGATCAAAATGGATTATGAGGTGGGTAAGTCCGCCTCACCACCGAAACTTCTGAAAGTTGAAGATTATTTATGGTGGAAAGATCGATTTGAATCTTTTGCTAAATTCCATGATATCCGTATTTAGATATGTATCAATGATGGATACGACACACCGACCTACAAATTTGAAGGTAAACAAAAATTGTGTATGTATTCATTGATGAAGGATAAGGATAAAAAGATGTACAAGGCAGAAAACAAGGCGTTGTCTGCTATTACGATGTGTCTCCCCCAAGAAATCAAACATACTTTTAAATGCTACCAATTCTCTCGAGAGCTTTGGTTAGCCTTAGAAAAGAGGTTTGATGGGAATGATAAGATAAAAGGGAGTAGAGTTGACCTGCTTACTAAACAGTTCTACGTTTTCAAGGATATGAAAGGCGAGTCATTAGAGGAGATTATCACTAGATTTTACCATTTGATGACCGAATTGGATAACAATGGTCTTTCATTTACTGAAACGGTGAAAAACAATAAACTTCAGGAGGCGTTACCTTCAAAATGGGATATCTACACATTGATGATTAAGAAAAGTAACGATTATAAAACTATCACGTTGATGAAATTATTGGGAAGCTGCGTGTCGATGACTTGAACATGCAAAGGAAAGAGACAGGATCCGATAAGTTTCAGGATCTAAGTGTTTACCATGGTAAACGGTCTAATTCTGCTGCATCAACAAGTAATGGTGTTACAACGTTCTTCACTGGGGATGCTAAGACAGACTCGGCTATCAGAAATTCTGGTAGCAATGTCTGTTACGTAGCATCATCGAAAGACTCATGCAAGGACAGGAAACCACTATCTGGGACATCCAGTGGATTCAAGTCTATGCCCAGCAGTATCAAATCTGCTGAAGATGAACTTGCCCTGCTTGCATCTTTCATTGCATCGCATGAGAACTTTATTAAGGGTAAGATCACAGATCCTGACATGGTGAAGTAGGATTATGATCAACTAGACTCGGATGACTTAGAAGAAATAGACTTGCAGTGGCAAATGGCCATGATTGCAAGGAGAGAGCAGAGGTTCATGAACCGAACCGGTAGGAAGTTCGTTAGCAGCAAGCTCGGTTTTGACAAAACCAAAGTCAAGTGCTATAACTGTGATGGTTTTGGACACTTTGCTTGGGAATGTCAGAGACCGAAGAGGGAACAAACTTCAGGCCGAAATGGGCAGAGGCACTTTAATAGAGGGACATCAAGCAACAACCACAACTCAGGGAATAATCAAAATTCCAGAGCTCTGGTGGTTCAGAAGCAGGATGGGGCATATGATTGGAGTTCCAAGACCGAGGAACCTCAGGCGTTTATGTCGTCTATTAAAGAAGTGAAGGGGGACGACAAATCTGAGTCAGATTTGGGAGAGAGCTCAGAGAAGGAGATACCTGCTTCAGAGACTAGAGTGGTGCGACCGGAGTCAACTGAAAACATGAACTCACAGGACTTCATAGCATATATGGCCAATATGGATCCTGAGAAGCAAAAGGTATTACTTAATTTGGATTTAGTTGTAAAAGCATGTGTTTTATGTACTAACTTTCAGGAACAAGCTAAGAAACTGATAGAATCATCTAAATGATGACGGCTCAGCTCAATTCTTTAAAAGAGGAAAACACTGTTTTAAAACAAAGAAACTCTGAGTTAATTAACAAAGCCAAATCTGATAAAGAAGATTTTAAAGTTTTAACTGACAAAGTTAACGAGCAGAGTCAAATAATTGACTTAGCTCGTGAACACGTGTTAGACTTAACTAGACAACCTTCCGAAAAGGAAAAAGAGTTAGCAGATGCTAAGGTGAGGATTGCTGATCTTAATAGAAAACTAAAACTAAGAAGATTTTCAGTCGAAACTTTAGATAACCTACTAAGTGTTCAGAAACAGCCCAAAGATTACAAGGGAATGGGATACACTGAAGCCCCTCCTCCATTTAATCATAATTATACTTTCACATATGATGAAACTGAGCTGTCAACTGTTAATGACTCTATTAACCAATCAGCAGTCCCTGAGTTAATACATTTTGTTAAACCAGTGAGAGCTGAGACTATTATTGAAATAGAGTCGAAATCTATTGAGACTTCCACGACACCAATTTCTAAAAAGAAAGTAACTTTGAAAATGATGGTGTGATGGAAGAAAAATCTATTAACGAGGAGTCTAATAAAATAGTTAAACTTGTTTCACCCACACCTAATAATGATAATGATAAATTAAAAAGGACAAGGGAAAACAAGTTGAACATGTCTCCTCTCAAACTTTACCTAGTTTGGACAATCAAACGAATCACAAGGCTCCTAATAAAGCCTTAGTGAAAAGTTCTTGCTTTGTGTGCCATCAGAAGGGACACGTAGCAAATATTTGTCCGAACAAGGGTAAAACTGGTAAATCACAGGTGAAGAAAGACCAATCACCTGTCAAAACTAGCTCGTCTCAGGAAAAGAAAGTTCTAACACCTGAGACAACTAGTGTAAATCAAAGATTGGCGAGCATTTTCACTGAAGAACTTAAAATGAACATTAAAGAAAATGCTGGTAATTCGGGTAGAAATGGGTTAGGATTTAAAAGAACTTCAAGTTCTCAAAGATCTCAACCACTTTCTAAATCTGTGAAGTTTACGACTAATGAAAGTTCAAGGAGCACTACTCATAGCAAGAAGCTCATATGGACAATCATCAAGGTTGAAAACTCCACAACATTGTCAAACACCGAATAAAAGTTTTTCTAACCAGTATAGTAGTAATCGGAATTATCAAAATTCAAATTATAACTATCCATCTAAAGTTAGTTTTACTTCGAACCCTAGGCCTGTAAACTCGAGACTTTTTCAAAAGTCTCCGGAGAGAAAACTTGTTGGTAAAACCTCCGATTTACCAACACGTGTGGCTCCCAAGGTATCCACGTCACTTGATAAGAGAGATCGATAGTTGAAGGAATTCACATTCGTTGAGAATGGCCGACCCAATACCGTGGTGGCTTGGCTCCCCCTTAATGACTAATTGTTTTCAATTTATTTGCAGGAGTTGACCAGAAGAGCTGTTAACTGGAGGTATGTTGCTAGTGGTTACTCTAGGCACATGACGGGGGAAAAAGCAGAATCTTGTGGATTTCGTGCACAAGAAAGGAGGTTATGTTAATTTCGCGGGGGCGAAAGGAGGACAGATTACGGGCTTAGGTACTGTCACGAATGGGAAAATTATGCTAGAGTAAGTCAATTATGTTGAGGAGCTAAAGCATAATCTCATGAGTGTGTCTCAGATATATAATAAAGGACATCCTGTTCATACCAGAAGAGTGGATCGTCATGAAGGCACCAAGGAAGAATGACACTTATGTCATGGACATGAGTGTAGCTGAATCTTCACAGGAGTCGACATGTCTACTATCCAAAGATTATGAGAGTGAATCACAATTGTGGCATAGGAGGATGGCACACTTGCACTTCAGAAAGATGAACTTCATAGTCATGAATGGTCTAGTGCAAGGTGTACCATTGCAGAGTTTCGGGTTAGAGGATAGATGTGTGCCGTGTCAGAAAGGGAAACAACACAAGAAACCTCACAAGTCCAAATCTCAAGACTCCATTGCCTCAACATTTAAACTCCTTCACATGGACTTGTTCGGTCTGGTGAATGCAGGAGTATAGGCGGTAAACATTACTACCTAGTTGTAACTGATGACTAGTCGCGGTTTTCATCGGTATTCTTCTTGGCCACAAAGGATGAGACATTCCTTACCCAAGTTGAACATCAATACGGTCGAGGAGTCAAGAAGATTCGAAGCGACAATGGCTTAGAGTTCAAAAACTCGGTGATGAACGTCTTTTGCCTAAGAAAAGGAATTCAACACCTTTTTAGTGCACCCTATGAGCCACAACATATGGTGTCGCTGAAAGAAAGAATACAACATTGATTGAAGCAGCAAGGACGATGTTGGCTGATTTAAAGCTTCTTGTCATTTTTTGGGGGGAAGTAGTGAATACAGCTTGTCATGTTAGCAGCAAGTTCGGATTTGATAAGACCAAGGTCAGGTGCTATAACTGTGATGGTTTTGGGCACTTCGCACGGGAATGTCAGAGACCTTAAAGGAAACAAACTTCAGGTCAGAATGGGCAGAGGCACTCTTATCAAGGGACATCAAGCAACAACCACAACTTAGGGAATAATACCAATTCCAGAGCTCTGGTGCTTCAGACGGAGGTTGGGACGTATGATTGGAGTTCCAAGGCTGAAGCACCTCAGGCGTTTATGGCCTCTATAATAGAAGAGAAGGGGGAAGATAAGGCTTAGTCAAATTTGGAAGAGAGCTCAAAGAAGGAGACTGAATTAGAGGTACCTGCTTCAGAAATAAGAGTGGTACGATTAGAGTCAACTGAGAACATGAATTCACAGGACTTCATAAGATATATGGCCAACTTGGATGCTGAGAAGCATAAGGTATTACTTAACTTAGACTCTGTTGTGAAAGCATGTGTTTTATGTACTAACTTTCAGGAATAGGCTAAGAAATTAATTGAATCATCTAACTGGATGACGGCTCAGCTAAATTCTTTAAAAGAAGAAAAAATTATTTTAAGACAGAGAAACTCTGAGCTAATTAATAAATCTAAATATGATAAAGAGGATTTAAAAATTTTAAAAGAAAAAGTTAACGAGTAGAGACTCGAACTAAGGAGATTTTCAATTGAAACATTAGATAATTTGTTAAGTGTTCAGAAACAGACTAGAGATTACCGGGGAATGGGATACACTGAAATCCCTCCACCATTTAATCATAATTACATTTTCATATCTGATGAGACTGAGCTGTCTAATGTAAATGACTCTATTAATCAATCAGCAGTCCCTGGGTTAATACATTTTGTTAAACCAGAGGGAGCTGAGACACTTAATGAAACAGAGTCACAATCAACTGAGACTTCCACGACACCAATGCCTAAAAAGAAAGTAACTTTTGAAAATGATGGAGTAATGGAAGTAAAATCTGTAAAAGAGGAGTCTACTACAATAGTTAAATTTATTTCACCTACACCTGAACATGATAATATTAAAAAGGATAACGGAAAACAAGTAGAATTGGTCTCCTCTCAAACTTTACCTAATTTGGACCATCAAACGGATCACAAGGCTCCTAAGAAAGCCTTTGTGAAACATTCGTGCTTCGTGTGTCATCAGAAGGGACACGTAGCAAGTATATGTGTCCAAATAAGGGTAAATCAGGTAAATCGTCACAGGTGACGAAAGATCATTCACTTGTCAAAACTAGTTCGTTTAAGGCAAAGTCAGTTTCGACAGTTGATATATCTAGTGTTAATAAAATAATAGCAAGCATTTTTAATGAGGAAATTAAAAATAATATTAAAGAAAATGCTGCTAATTTAGGTAGAAACAGGTTAGGTTTTAAGAAGACTCCTAGTTTTCAACGATCTCAGCCACTGTTTAAACCAGTGCAGTTTTCGACACAACATTTCAACTCCTTCATATGGACTTGTTCAGTCCGGTGAATGCAAGGAGTATAGGCGGTAAACATTACTACCTTGTTGTAACTGATGACTAGTCGCGAATTTCATGGGTATTCTTCTTGGGGACTAAGGATGAGACGGCTTAGATGCTGATGACATTCTTTAACCAAGTTGAGCATCAATATGGTCGAGGAGTCAAGAAGATAAGAAGCGACAATGGCTTAGAGTTCAAGAACGCGGTGATGAACGTCTTTTGTTTAAGCAAGGGAATTCAACATCAGTTTAGCGCACCTTATGAGCCACAACAGAATGGAATCGTTGAAAGGAAGAATATAACATTGATTGAAGCAGCAAGGACGATGTTGGCTGATTTAAAGCTTCTTGTCATTTTTTGGGGGGAAGTAGTGAATACAGCTTGTCATGTGTTGAATAGGGTTCTTACTATTAAAAGTGTTAACAAGACTTGTTATGAACTTCTTCACGGTAGGAAGCCCAATCTAATTGGATTTGAACCTTTTGGAGTTCACTGTACATTATTAAAAACCAAGAATCAACTAAAATTTGGGGAAAGGGCTGACGAAGGTTTCTTCCTAGGTTATGCAGCTGGTTCTCCAAACAAAAGGGTTTACAAGAAGACAACTAGTAGAATATAGATTGTCTTCAATATTCAAGTGACATCTTACACTCCAGCAGTATAGACAGGTCCAGAATGGCTATTTGACTATGACGATGTCTTCAAAACATTCAATCCTAAGTGATATTGGCACTTCAGGATTAGAATATGAAATACTGGATAATGATGAAGATAATGGCTTTGCACCACGATCCAGTGTTCCAAATTCAGAAGTTTCAACAGGTTAGGGCAAAGAAGTTATTGCAGAACAGATTGAGGATGTTGATCCTAGTTCAATGAAACATCTACACTCTTGAGAGGCTACATATTATGTGCAAGAAATTGTTGGAGAAGATGTACCGATTGAGGGGGAGATTGGATTGAATCTCGAGTCTGACATACCTGTTGACACTACTGTCTCGACACGAGTCAACAAGAATTACCCGATTGATAACATAATTGGTGATCCTAGTACAAGTGTGAAGACACATAGAGGTTTTATGGAAAGTACAAGTCTTTATGTATCGATCAAAGACATAGGGATCATACATAAGTGTCTGTTCAGTTGCTTTATATCTCAAGTAGAGTCGAAGAATGTTCAAATGGCTCTTAAAGACAATTCATGGGTAGAAGCAATGCAAGAGGAGCTTGTTGGTGCATTTCTTGTGACAACAACTTCTAGTTTGTATTTAGTCAATTTGATAATCATTGTAATCGTTAGCTTTAGCTTTATATGAGTATGTATGTAAGTTCTAACGAACTTAAGGTAGGTACAAACTTAGGAAGGCCTACAAACTTAGCCAAGTTCGTATGGGCTTCAAAGTGGGCCAAGTTCGTAGGGCCCAGTCCATATGAACTTGACTAGTATCTATTCATATGTTCGCAGGTTTTCATGGAGTGAATATACATAGAGAAATAGACGAATAGTATTTTGTGATTAGAGCAAATTCGTGACTTTCTGAGTGTTAGTCTAGGTTGAATGTAAACAACTTTATATTCAATAAAGACGTGTTTAATTGTGATCTTTATATATTTGCATTTACTCGTTTGTGTATCGTTGTGTTTAATTGAGGATTCCGCACTCGTATAAACAAGTTTACCTCGTAGATCCAGGTTACGGGAACCTACAAGTGGTATCAGAGCAAAATCGAATTTGATTTGGTTTTAGGTTCGGCGTTTATCGCGATAACTAACGAGAGAATTCGAAAGATTTTGACGTTAATAACAGGGATTTTTATGTTCAAAATAGTTAAAGTACATTACAGTTACCATAGAAATCAAAAATGGCGCATTAGGAGAGCCCATGTACGAGAATTTGCGAATTAAGGTTTTCACAGATCGTCGTACGAACTTAGGGTTTTCTACGAACTTGAAGTTTGTAAGTTCGTACGAACTTACATTCATACGAACTTACCTCAAGTTCGTACAACTGCTGTTTGGACAAGTTCGTCTTACTTAAGTTCTTTGACTCTTCGAACTTAGCTAATTCTACGAACTTACTCACTAAGTTCGAATACTTCTAAGTTCGTACGAACTTAGCTATCTTCAAAATTTTCCAGTATCTTAAAAAAAAAGAAAAAAAGAAAAAAAAATAATAAACAATTCTAATTATGAAAATTTGAATTTAGGCTTACCATTGACTAATTTTGGTTTGAGAGAATTTAAATTTTACTCGGAAGATTTTCGCTAATTTTGGAGGGAAATTTCGAACACGTATACGTTCTAATTACGATGTCAAGTTTAAGCAAAATGATGGAAATGGATCATGAAGTGGGTAAATCTGCTTCACCACCTAAACTTCTAAAGACTGAAGACTATTTCTGGTGGAAGGACATATTTGAATCATTTGCTAAATTTCATGATATTAGAATGTGGATCTGTATTAGGGATGGATATGACACACCGACATATGAGTATGAAGGCAAACAAAAACTGTGTTCGTATTCAATGATGAAGGATGAGGATAAAAAGATGTATGAAGCAGAGAACAAGGCATTATCTGCCATCACCATGTGTTTACCTCAGGGGATCAAACATACCTTCAAACGTTACCAATTTTCTCGAGAGCTATGGTTAGCCTTAGAGAAGAGGTTTGATGGAAATGATCAGATCAAAGAGAGCAGAGCTGACTTGCTTACAAAACAGTGCTATGTTTTTAAGCACATGACGAATGAGTCATTAGAAGATATTATTACACGATATTATCGTCTGATGACTGAGATGGACAATAGCGGATTGTCATTTACTGACACAGTGAAAAATAACAAACTTCTAGAGGCGTTACCATCAAAGTGGGATATCTACACTTTGATGATTAAAGAAAGCAACGATTATAAGACATTAACGCTTGATGAAGTTGTAGGAAAGTTGCGGGTCTACGACTTAAATATGCAAAAGAAAGAGACATGGATCTGATCAGGTTCAAGATCCAAGTGTCTATCACGGGACAAAGTCTGATTCTGCTGCAACAACAAGTAATGGGGTCACATATTTCTTCACTAGGGAAGCCGAGACAGACAATGCTATTGGAAATTCTGGAAGCAAGGTCTGCTATATTGCTTCATCTGGAGATTCTGGAAAGGATAGGAAACAACCATCGGGTTTTACAAAAGGGTTCAAGTCTATGTCAATGAGTATGGGCAATGCTAGCATCATTTGTGGCATCTCACGAGAACTTCATTCAGGGAAAGGTCACGGATCCTGCTATGATTAATGAAGATTATGACCAAATTGACCCTGATGATTTGGAAGAGATGGACTTGCAGTGGCAACTGACCATGATTACAAGGAAGATGCAGAGGTTCATGAATCGAACAAGTAGGAAGTTTGTGGGAAATCAGGTTGGTTTTGAAAAGACTAAGGTGAAGTGTTATAACTGTGATGGTTTTGGACACTTTGCAAGAGAATGTCAGAGACCAAAGAAGAAGCAAACTTTGAACCAGGGTCGATCGAGTTATTCCTATCAAGGAACATCTAGTAGAGATCAAAACTCAAGAAATAATTCAAATTCCAGAGCTTTGGTTGTTCAAAAGCACGATGATTCATACGATTGGAGTATTAAAGCCGAAGAACCTTAGGCGTTTATGGCCACAATTGATGACGCAAATACGGAAGATCAAAAGGAAGTTAGTGATAAGAAGACTGAAAGAGAAATCCCTGCTTCAGAGACCGGGGTTATCAGGCTGGAGTCAACTGATACTATGTGTACAAAGGACTTCATTACGTATATGGCCAATTTGGATGCTGAGAAGCAAACAGTACTCTTAAACTTGGAATCTGTAGCTAATGCCTGTGTATTATGTACTAACCTTGCAGGGGAGGTTGAGAAATTAATAGAGTCATCTAACTCGATGTCAGCTCAGCTAAAAGATTTAAAAGAAGAAAATGCATTTTTAAAACAGAGAAACTCTAAGTTAGTAATAAAGCTAAAACTGATACAAAAGATTTAATCACTTTAAAAGATCGAGTCAATGAGCAAAGTCTAATAATTGATTTAGCTCGTGAGCATGTTTTAGATTTAACTAAACGGTCTTCAGATAAAGAAAAAGAACTAGCAGACGCTAATGTTAGAATTGTTGAGCTTAAAAATAAACTTGAACTAAGAAGATTTTCAGTTGAAACCTTAGACAGTCTGTTAAATGTTCAAAAATAGCCAAAGATCATTGTGGAGTGGGATACAATGAGGTTCCTCTACCTTTGAATCATAATTATTCATTTTTATCAAATGAATTTGAGTTATCAAACGGACATGTATCTTCTAGTTCTTCAGTAATCTCTGAGATGGTAAACATCACTTTGTCGACCAAATCAGAGAAAGCTGAGTCAGGTACCAAGGAAGAGTCAAGTTCTAAAATAGAGTCAGTAAAAACTGAGACTACACACAAAATGGAACACCAAAAGAATCTCGAGGCTCATGAGAAAGCCTGGAAGAAACGTTCGTGCTTCGTGTGCCATCAAAAGGGACATGTAGCAAGTGTGTGTCCAAGTAAGAAATCAAGAGTTTCGACAAATGATAGTTCAAGGAGCACTTCTCCTGTAACAGGAAACTCAAATGGAGAATCAATTCAGTCGAAACCTTCAAAACGTCTTAAAACCTCAAACAAAAGTTTTTCTAACCAAGGTAGTAGTAATAGGAATTTTCAGAATTCGAATTATAACTATCAATCTAGGGTTAGATTTATTTCAAACCAAACGCCAGTCAATCAGAGACTTTTCCAAAAGTCTCAAGAGAGAGGACCTTGTGGTTGTACTTCCCATTCCCTAACAAGTGAGAATTCCAGAATATCCAAGTCACCTGAAAGGCGAGATAGATATCTAAAGGAATTTACATTTGTTGATGAGAATGGTCGACCCACGTCCGTGGTGGCTTGGGTCCCCCTTAATCACTAATGGTTTTATCTAGTGTGCAGGAACACAGACTTCAGAGGCTACAAGTTTAGCAGAAGATGTAGCGACTGAGGGGGAGATAGGATTAAGGCTGAGATGATCTAGCTGGTTGTTTACTAAGGTTTTTGATAAATCACGTTCTGAGTTGTTAGTCCAAATCACTGGAATGACAATTCATGAGTAACGTATCTCCATTAAGAACTTTCATCTATCTTTATCTTTTCTAAAGCTTGAAAAATTATAAAAATTATGAGTGTCACTGTAATGACGCGAAGAAATGATGAAAACATTACCCATACCTAGAACATTATTATATGTGTGGCTCTAAGATGTAGTACATACACAGTCTAATGTACCTTAAAAATCTAACGTGTCTAATACATTCATCATATGATGTATTGGTAGGCATACTACATAATGGTTCTCAAGTCTTAATTCTTAAGCAATAGATAGTACTATAATACAAAATATTGGATTGAGATAAGCAATTCATCTGGGAGATTTACTGACTGATTCTTCTGCTACATCCAGAAATATGTGTTGGTGCACGTTTTGTGACAACATCTCTTATTTTGTAATAGTTAGTTTTGTAATTAGTTTTGTAGTTAATATATGTTCTTATTATTAACTTAAGCCTGTTTAGTGTAGTTATGTAAGTTCGTACGAACCTAGGATATTCGTACGAACATGGTAAGTTCGTACAAACCTAGAAGCAGCTAAGTTCGTACGAACTTAGCTGTGTATAAATACCAAGTCGTAAAACTTTATTTAAACGCTTTTTAATCAGTTATATTCAAATATACAGAGCTATCTTTGAATACATACGAACATACAACATATACACTTGCATTTCACTTGTTTTATTGTTGTTTTAGTGTATTATACCATTCCACAAACTAATAGACGTTGCAATCCCGTTTGGATCCGTTCAAAAGGGACTTTCAATTGGTATCAGAGCTATACAAGATTTTGTTTGGGTTCGGGATTGATAAAACACAAAGAAAACAAATTTGAGAGTGTTTTGGAAGATAAAAGTTGTAGTTTTGGCTTCGTTATGTGTTTGTGATTCATAATCTTCAAGTTTCATTCATTTGTCATGGTTAAATCTTCCTAGATCTGAGTTTTTGCTCAGATTTGAGTTTGAACAGCAAGTTTGTACAACTTAGAAAGTGTCGTACGAACCTACCCTAAATAGCCTTCGAACCTAGCCAACTGTAAGTTCGTACGAAACTACAGCTTCGAACCTACTAAGTTCGTACGTTTGAACTTTTGAAAGGGTTGACCTGAAGTTTGACTTATACGAACCTAGATAGTCTTCGAACTTGTAAGTTTGAATTAACCTAAGTTCGTACGAACCTAGTGTGGTTGACTTCAGTTGTCTTTTCAGTTTGACCTTTGTTGATTTATTTTCCTTAACTTTTGTTGACTTTCTTAAAAATGTCTAACTTAAGCAAGATGATCGAGATGGACCATGAGGTGGGCAAATCCGCCTCTCCACCGAAACTTCTCAAAGGAGAAGATTAATTTTGGTGGAAGGATCGATTTGAATCATTTGCCAAGTACAATGATGTAAGGATGTGGATCTGTATAAAAGATAGATACGAAGCACCGACTTACGAGTTTGAGGGCAAACAAAGAGTAGTGCAATATTCATCATTGAAAGAAGAAGAACGTAAGATGTACAAGGCAAAGAATAAAGCATTGTCTGCTCTAACGATGTGTTTGCCACAAGAGATCAAACACACGTTTAAGAAGTATGACCTATCTAGAGAGCTTTTGTTAGCTCTGGAGAAGAGGTTCGAGGGAAATGAGCAGATTAAGGAAGGTCGTGCTGAGTTGCTCACGAAACAGTTCTATGTATTTAAGCACTTGAAGAATGAAACATTAGAAGAGATTATCACACGATATTATCATCTAATGACAGAAATGAAAGGCACTGGCCTTAAATTTTCTTACACCATGAAAAATAACAAACTTTTGGAGGCTCTACCATCAAAGTGGGACATTTACACCTTGATGATAAAGGAGAGTAGCAATTATAAGACTCTCACGCTTGATGAAGTGATTGGGAAACTGCGTGTCTACGACTTGAGCATGCAGAGGAAAGAGACTGGATCCGATCAGGTTCAGGATCCAAGCATTTACCACGGTAAATGGTCTAATTCCGTTGCATCAACAAGTAATGGAGTTGTAGCCTTTTATATTGGCGAGGCTGAAACGGACTCGGCTATCAGAAGTACTGGTAGCAATGTTTGTTACATTGCCTCATCTGAAGATTCAGGGGTTGATAGGAGACCAAAATCTAGGACAACAAGTGGTCTCAAATCAATGCCCATGAGTATGAAATCAACTGAAGAGGAAGTAGCCCTACTTGCCTCTTTCATAGCTTCTCGTGAGAACTTCATCAAGGGCAAGATCACGGATCTTGAATTAATTAACGAGGATTATGATCAACTAGACCAAGATGACTTAGAAGAGATGGACTTGCAATGGCAAATGGCCATGATTGCAAGAAGGGCTCAACGGTTCATGAACCGGACCGGGAGAAAATTCGTTAGTAGCAAATTAGGATTTGACAAGTCAAAAGTAAAATGCTATAACTGCGATGGTTTCGGGCATTTTGCTAGGGAATGCCAAAGACCTAAAAGAGAACAGACTACTAGCCATAGCGATCAGAGACAATACAGTCAAGGTTCCTCTGGTAACAACCAGAACTCAGGAGGTAATCTGGCCTCAAGAGGGCTGGTGGTTCAATCACAAGAAGGAGCATATGACTGGAACTCTAAGACTGAAGAACCTCAAGCTTTTATGGCATCTATTAAGGAAGTTAAAGAAGATGACAAGTCTGAGTCAGATGCTAAGGAAAGCTTAGAAGACAAGATGGAGGTTGATGCTAATGCTTTAGAGACTAGGTTGGTACAATTGAAGTCAATGGAGAACATGAGTTCATAAGACTTCATAGCCTACATGGCTAATCTAGATGCTGAGAAACAGAAGGTATTTCTTGATTTAGACTTAGTAGTTAAACCATGCGTGTTATGTACTAATTTTCAGGTACAGGCTGAGGAATTGATCGAGTCATCTAACTTGATAACGGCTCAGCTAAACTCATTAAAAGAAGAAAATGTTGTTTTAAAACTAAGAGATTATGAGCTTGTAAATAAAGTTAAGTCTGACAAAGAAGACTTAAGGGTTTTAAAAGAAAAAGTAAATGAGCAGAGTCAAATTATTGACTTGGCTCATGAGCATGTTTTTGACATAACCAAACAATCTTCTGAAAAATAAAAAGAGCTAGCAGATGCTAAAGTTAGGATTGCTGATTTAAACAGAAAATTAGAATTACGAAAATTCTCAATCGAAACTTTAGACAATATGCTTAGCATACAAAAACAGCCAGGAGATCATCGGGGGATGGGTTATACTGAAAGCCCTCCTCCATTTAATCATAATTACACTTCTATATCTGATGAACCTGAGCTGTTATCTGTAAATGACTCTGTCACTCACTCAACTGTTCCTGGGTTTATACAATTTCTCAGACTTGAGAGAGCTGAGACCAATGATGAGATAGAATACAAAATTCTTGAAACTTCTAAGGCATCTTCATCTATTCTTAAAAAGAAAATAACTTTTGTAAAATAGAGTGCAATGGAAGTTAAATCTGGTAATGAGGAGCCACTTGAACCGATTAAACATGTTTTACCTAACTCTGAAAATGTAAATGAAAATTTTAAAATGGACTAGGGTAAACAAGTAGAAATGGTCTCCTCTCAACCTTTACTTGTGTTGGACAGTCCAACGGATCATAAGGCCCCTAAAAAGGCCTCGGTGAGACGTTCATGCTTCGTGTGTGACCAAAAGGGACACGTAGCAAGCATTTGCCCAACAAAAGGGAAAGGTGGTAAATCTACTCAGGTGAATAAAGACAAATCACCTGTTAAAACTTGATCGTCTCATGATAAGAAAATTGTGATGCCTAAGAAACCTAGTGTACATCAAAGAATTACAAATGTTTCTAATGAATCAAAAGAACATGTTGATAATTCTGGAAGAAACGGGTTAGGATTTAAGAGAACTTCGAGCTCTTAGAGATCTCAACCGATTTCTAAATCTGGGAAGTTCACGAATGGTGAGTGTTCACGAAATGCTACTCCTGCTAGAGGATACTACCATGGACAATCATCTCGGTCGAAAACTCCCCAGCGTTTTCAAACACCAAATAGAAGGATACTACCATGGACAATCATCTCGGTCGAAAACTCCCCAGCGTTTTCAAACACCAAATAGAAGTTTTTCTAACCAAAACAGTAGTAATCAGAATTATCAGAATTCTAGATATAACTATCCTTCTATGGCTAGATCTAGTTCCAATCCTAGGCCTATTAATTCGAGACTTTTTCAAAAGTCTCCCGAGCGAAAGCCTAGAGGTAGCTCATCCCATGCTCAAACGAGTGCGATTCTAAAAGCATCTAGCTCTTCTGATAAGAGTAATGGATACTTGAAGGAATTTACATTCGTAGATGAGAATGGTTGACCCAAGACCGTCGTGCCTTGGGTCCCCCTTGACGACTAATTGTTTTTATTTAATTGTGCAGGAGCTAATCAGACGTGCTACAAATTGGTGGTATGTGGATAGCGGTTGCTCCAGACACATGATGGGGGAAAAACAACTTCTTGTGGATTTCATACATAAGAGGGGAGGATATGTAAACTTCGCTGGAGCGAAAGGCGGCCAAATCACAGGATTGGGCAATGTATCAAATGGTAAGATTTTGCTAGAGCAAGTCAACTATGTTGAGGAGCTGAAGCACAATCTTATGAGTGTCTCTCAGATTTGTGATAAAGGACATCCCGTCCATTTCACGGATAGAGAAGCACTTATATTAAAACCTGGATTTGTCATTCCGGAAGAATGGATAATCATGAGGGCTCCTAGAAAGCATGAAACTTATGTGATGGACATGAGTGTTACTGAATCTTTTCAAGAGTCGACATGTTTGATGTCCAAGGCATCTGAGAATGATTCACAGTTGTGCCACCAGAAAATGGCACACCTGCACTTTAGAAAGATGAATTATATAGTAAGAAACGGACTAGTGCTAGGTGTACCAGTGCAGAAGTTTGGCCTTGAGGACAAATGTCTACCTTGTCAGAAAGGAAAACAACACAAGAAACCTCATAACACAGCTGATCGAATTTGCTAACCCTTTTATTTCAAATACTAACTCTTTTCATTAAACAATTAACCAGGACACATTTTACAACATATCGAGTTGTAAAACCCTCTTCTAGACACTTGGATTCCAAATGAAGTTTCAAGTTCTTATTCTCAAAAACTTTTTCAAGTTTTACCTGGTAAGAGAGTTCATACATAGTAACCGAATGTTTGATTAAAACACCCACCCCATGATAATCATATTATCTTAGGGTCATAATATTTGTAGAAATTTTAAAAGTCTCAAAAATCTCAAAAAAATTCCGAAAACAGATTAAAAATAAGCCAATTTACACAAAATAAATTACAATTCCGGCCACAACCTGTAACGATCCCGTGAGCGGGTTTCACGACCCCGTGCACGCAATACGCAAAGACCCGCACGCATAATGCAAATTGCTATTTGCGTTCGCAGTGTAGTTTTTGATAATTTTATGTTTAAAAGGATATAATAGCAAATTGAAGTAATTTTAAAATATTTTAATTAATTTTTCTTAAAATAGTATGACTGGATGAACGATATATATTTTATTTATCACGTCCATCCACTCATTGACCATTTGCCCCTTTTTTGCAAAATCCTATAATGGGCTCAGCATGATAATATGTAAGATCTTATAGGCCCAGTAAGTCAAGCCTGTTTGTTTGTATATTTTTTCGGTGAAACAAGTAGTTATTATGTAATTAAAATGGAAAGAAAGACGTTTGGTCCAAACAATATCCTTACTTCTTTATCATTGTGAATTAATTTGATCCAAGACCTTATGATCCAAATTGTCTTTCACTTTATTTGAAGATGATTTGTAAACCAATAAATACAATATACATCACCAACAAGATACAACATAAAGTATTTGTCATACAACATCATCAAGAACATGTTTGATGTTTGCATCAACTTTTGAGATATACTAATCACTTACCTAACTTCATGTCATGTTTGGGTTTAAAGTTACTAAGTTAACTAACTGTTTCAATGTGTATCACCAACTGTATAAGTTACTTCGAAATCCTCTATTTTTTTCTTCTTCTAATTTTTGTTCTATTGAACTAACTTTTTCATATCTAAATCAACAAGTTCAAATCAAATGATACATCTATGATGTGTTCTTCATATCCTTTGAGAAAGCATTAAGTTTTCTTAGTCATGAAGATGAGTAAAGGAACATAAACGTGTTAAGAAACATGTGAGATTAGAATAGAAATGTTTTTATTGATTTATGTAAAAGGGACTAGTGTGAGGGAATGTAATTAACTTTAGCTCAATTTCTATATTGTATACCCAACTTCAGTTTGGTATGTTTTGTGTATCTAAGTTTCAATTTTAGTCTATTGTGC
Organism: Logfia minima; assembly: GCA_963921325.1. Lineage (NCBI taxonomy): Eukaryota > Viridiplantae > Streptophyta > Magnoliopsida > Asterales > Asteraceae > Logfia > Logfia minima. The sequence continues at coordinate 24,191,615 of OY992765.1, read as the reverse complement.
GTATTCGGTAACTAATGCATCCGGTAGTTAGCATTTTTGATGACGTGACAACCGTATAAGTCATTACATCATCTGACACGTCATTAAAGACGGGTGTCACATCAGGATTTTTAGGAATAATATGTCAAATATATACAATAGACCAAAATTGAAAGTTTGATACACCAAATAGACCAAAATGAAGTTGAATACACATTATAGAGATCAGGTAAAAGTTAAGTGCAATTTTAGAAACTAACCCCTATCTAAAATTATATATTAATATAAAATCATTTGGGAGAATATTACGAAATCTTAACCACCACATGTTAATCACTAAATCATGGACCATGTTGTCGATTAGCCGTGATCTTATTAAATATCTAAAAATTGTGATTTATAAAGGAAATGGAAAAACTAATAGTGTAAATAAATCAAAGGACTTGCAATGTATATAAACACTTAAATCCCACAGATTTTGGATTAAGTGTACTAAAACATAATATAATCAAGAAATGCATTGATTTAGACAACTAGTTGTGACTCGCACCAATCAACACACAAAACTTAGAACAATCTCATAAAGACTAAACAGTACATCGATATGACTACCATAAAAATGTGAAATGCTAAAATCAGTTTGTATCTATACTACCTATGATGTAAAATGTGACATTTCTTTAATTTGGTGTCAGTCTATTAAAAGTCTTTGGCTAAGCAATTAGGAATGCGTTGTTGAAAAATTTTGTGGTCTAAAGAGTTATGGAATAACCAGTTGCTAATTTCTGATGTTCGAGCGATTTAATTTATTGGAAAGCCATTGGTATTTTGTTTCAGACAGGTTTCAGTCAACATACTGTATTATATAATATTATATCTCATTGCTTTGGTTTAACGGTAATTATAATAATAGTTATGTCTGTATGTATATTTTACATTTGTCAAAAGAGAGCCGAGGATGGGGGCCTTTTTAGGTTGTGTTTGACTTTGTTTCTTTTGAATAAAAATGACTTCAAAATAAAATTACCATTGTCAAAACGATACACCCAGGCTAGGAAACGGTATGTTTTACGAGTACAAGTTAAAGTAAAATTAGTATTTAAAGTACATAATCGTAAGTTACAAATCGTCCTTGGACTAATGGTCAACATGCTTTTCAGAATAATACTTTGAAAAGGTCTAGAAATAGCCATGGTAATAACGGTTAGCCAACGTACGTCTAAGTCAAAATGCATGACTAGCTCCAACTTGCATGAGCAGTGATCCCTCTCCATTTACCCGCTCTGTTGGTATATGTTCTACCGATAACCTTGCCCCAAAACAGTCATCACTCGTAGACACCTGTCTTTGAGTTCCTTAGACCATAAAGCATCTTTAACATTCCCTACAGTTATCTCAGTTTTACCATACAACATAGTATCCACAAAGTTTTCATATGACCCAGGTAATGAATCAAACATCATCTGTCAATCACAACGAAATAGCACTAAGTGTTTTTCCATTAATCGTCTTCTTCTGTTCTGTAGTCGTTTTCTCGTTCGAGATAGCAACCCTATCTATCGCCATGTTCAACCCTTGATGAACCAAAAGAGTCCTCATCTTCACTTTCCACAAGGTGAAATCATTCGACCCGTTTCTCAATCGCGAACTTTAGAGACGACATGTTCCCATCAATCAACTAGTTTGAATAATAAAATCAATAAACCTTAGATTGATTTGATTGAGCAAACACAAGCATAAATACAGTATAAATAAATGAAAACGATTAAAGAACATTCAGAATTAACGTGGTTATATTCAATCGATGGTTATATTCAATCGATGTAATTGATTTAATCCACCGGCAAGAAACACGTAATCTTTTTTATTGATAATGGCACAGAGAAATGTTGTGGTCTAGGGTTATAAAGAATAATGATTATATTTATAGGGATTAAAGAAACTTGTCCTACAAGCTAAAATTCAAATTTGGCTGTCTGAAAGGATCACACCGGATCAAATTCTCTGTCACGTTTTCCACTAAGGATCCCATCGGGATCATACCCAACAATATATGTATGTTTACTGTGAAACAAAGGCATGGATGGGGCCTTTTTTGGTTTTGTTTAAGTTTGTTTATTTCGAAAAAAATGCTTTTAAAACATTTATAACCTTGTCAAATTGAACATTATGAACTATACACCATGGCTACGGAATGGATAATAGCTCATGATATTGGAAATTTCAATTCTCTCTCGCAAAAAGAGAGAAGAACTATAATGCACTATATTGTTGGTGGGATAAATTTGTTACATTGTACGAGTACAAGATAAGGAGCAAATGGTTTGGTTATATATACCACATCGAAAAAACCCTTCACATAAGCACTACGCGGAGAACCAAAATGAAACCTTACCCATCAAAATTACACCATTCCCAACATTTTACTAATACAGGTTACATCTCGGTTTACATCCGTTTACATCCAAATACAAAAAATCATACATTCAAAATGCATTGAAAGTTTAAACAAAAGCAAAGATCATAACAATGGCAATAATAAAAGTAAATGTGGCTTCAATCCACTATCACTGACAGTTCCTGAAAAGCATGTAAAAATGAGGGGTCAATTATAGAAATAGTTGGTGAGTTCACACGTTTTAAATATGTACCTTGTTTAAAAGTTATTGAAGTACAGTTTGAAAGTTTTTATTCCATGTAAAGAGTTGTTTTATACGCAATTACGTGACTGAACTAGAAAGTCAATGTTTATTCTTGAGTCCACAACCAAACCTATGACGACCCCCCAAACAGATCATGACTATCATTAACATGATTTAGATACATAGTCTTATGCCACCGCGAGAAACGAGCGGAATGGGGTGGGAGTGTCTAATCCCAAATAGTACTATCCATAATGACCATTGGCTCAAAATGAGGTAATAATAGGTTGCGTAAATGATACCGGGGATTTTAACATACGATAGATTCTCAAGCATAGAACACAAGCGTATAAGTAAATAGATGTACACAATCAAGATATATAGTTGCGATAAGTTAAACATGTTTTTCACCCAAAAACATTTAAAAACGGTGTAAAAATGGGCTGTAAATACTCACTGTTAAGTGCGAGCGTAATGAATTGGATGTATTTCTGCATGCTAGACGAGTACGACCCCTACTTGCGTCCTACGAAACACAATGTTCTAATGAGATTTATCTAATTTCTATAATATAGTACTATTTAGTAAACTAATTCAATTATAAAGTGTCAATAAATAGTTTGATTTTTCTTTGTTAATCGATAACGTTAATGATTAATTTACAAACATAATTGTGTAAACACATGCAGATTAGTTCCAAAAGCTACCAAACTTTTTAATGAATATAAACTTTCTCTAAAAATTTGGAAAGTTTTAGAATTGTATTTTATTTATTCTCAATTTATGCCCAAAATAGGATGGAAATTCAAGTAAAATAGCAAATGTTCATGAAAAATTATGAAATGTTTACCATATCAGTTTCTAAATATTTTAAGACTCGTGTAAAAAAAATTTAGTCATTTGGAGCAATAAAACTCGATTTTCCAATATATCATGATTATAAACACATGATTCAAAAATAAATACCAAAAAGCATACAAATAGTGTAATTTTTGGTATAGAGTGTAATTTTCTAGTGAAAATACCAAAGAAAAATTTGAAGCAATTTTTGGCTTGGGAAACTAATTTTCATGATTTCATTCCTTGTTTTAGTACTAGTTTTGTATTTTCTTAAAGAAACTACATAAAAGTTCCAAAAATTCCAAAATCATTTTCCTTAGTTCTTTATACATTAAGGAAGCTGAGAAAAATCATACTCTTATATTTAACGTGTTTTTAACCCATCTTAGGATAATTGCAATATTAACATCATACAACTAGTCTCATTTCTCGTGATTTTCAATGTTGTGTGTTTAAGAATTTTCCAAGTGTACAAGCATAACTTTTCAAGACACAATATTTTTACCCTACTAAAATCAATGTGTCAAAAGACTTATGGTTACAAAAACTTATGATACATATGAACCCATGAACATGCAACACAAACTTACGGTTACAAAAAAGTATTTTGTTGGCGCATCAGTTTTGTGTGACATGTTTCAAAGTTGAGTGTAAGAATCTGGCAAATTGCATGCATGATGTGAGTTCAAGTCTTGAGTCTATGACTACCACTTTAACTGATAGACCTATATCATTGATTTAAGTCAAGATTCCCATGCATCATACCATCCTTTTTCAGGGACCATAACAATTTTAAAATACATTTTCATCTAACATAATTTTTGATGAAGATTAAAGTGTTAAAGTTGATCTATATGTAAGATTCTAGTTTTGATGTTTCTTTTGAGCCTTGACTTAGGTTTGATCATAGATTATCACTCATTTTTAACACATAAACATGTGAGATTGATAATCTACAAACATCAATGTTCAACATAAAGATTCTAACCATTAAAAGGCATAGAATCCAAAATTTAAAGTTAAACAATATAGATTTATAAGGATTATAAGTAATTAATTGCTACCTTTATGTTCTTGAAAGATCTTGTAGATCCCTTAGTCTGATCTTTTAATCAAATCGTTCAATAACCCCACGTGCGGAATTCGTAGGATCAAATCAAACACAAATATAAAGGTTAAACGAATAAGAACAAATCAATAAGAACTTTATATTTGCTTAAACACAATTCTCTGATCAAAGTTACAACAACAAAAACGCAGAGAGTGTATACCAAAAGTCTAACCTAATTACAAAGCAATTAGAGGTATTTATACTAATCCGGCCGACTTATGCGACATAAGCACTATGTCGCAAAGATTACTAATGCGACATAAGCACTATGTCGCAACTACAACTAATGCGACACAAGGCTTGTGTCGCATAACACATAAAATGTAATTCTAATTAACTCAATTACATTAACAAACACAATACAGACTTGACCAACTGACAGACACACTAAGATACATCAACAAACTCCCCCGTGTCTTCAGCTTGGTCTTCAGAATCTTCATTCAAACCCAGCCTGCAGGAAATACACCGCCAACGTGTATTTCATGTGTTACACATACGTTGACAATCCTTTGAAATTGAAATGCAAACCTTTTATTCACAACATTTCTTTCATTGAAGCGAATTGGATTATGAAACAGCTTTCTCAAATCTTTCTCTGAGAAGTAAATCAAGCTCATTGGATCAAAAACACGAAATTGAGCTTTCTTCAGACCATACAGCGAGCTCTTCTCTGGTTGCTCTGTTTCAGGCACAAAAATCAAAACTGCCTCACCAGTATGAGCATCCAGTTCCCAGAAAAGAAATCTTCTTAGAAAGTCAAGGGGAATTGTTTCCAGAGGAATCTTCTTTAAGCAGTCAGCCGGAGGATAACGCATTTTAAACAATGGCTGCTTGGTGACTGGATCTAACCGTTTCTTATAGATAAGTCTCGTTCCCAACGTCGGTTTGATAAAAGTGTACCTTTTAGTACGAATTTCTCTTTGCAGAGTAGTCTGAATAAAATTTGCATGATCATCTTTAGACGGGTTAATCAAAGTAAGCTGAGCAAGACGATTAATTTCTCCTTTCGGCAAAGAGCTCAGCTTTGTAAATGATCTCTTGAAATATTGGATACCATCTAACCTTTTGATCATAAACAACCCATTCGATATCTTCCAACTCTTTATTAGCCCGGTGTACACGCCACTAACTTTGTATGATTGACAAGTTACAGGCACTTGCTTTCCTATTTTTCCGTGGCGCCACCATCTTGCAAGTTTCTCAGCTCTTGTTCAACAATTTCAGTTTCTGAAGTAGAAGCCTCAGATGTTCCTTTATCTTGTGCCTCAGATGCATTTTCAGCTTCATCTTCAGAGGAATCTGATTCAATTATCGGAGCATCATTATAAAACTCATCCTCATTTAGCCCTTCCTCTTCAATCTCAAAATCATCATTTTCTTCAAATTCTTCATCCTCAGAATCAGAGTTTACTTCGTTTATCATGCGTTGTATGTATGAAAGATCTGCACATGAATAGTCAACAGCTAATGGTCTCGGCTGGCCTGGTATTCGGTGCACAGGAAAATACTCCAAACTAGGTATTTCATTACTTTGTTCAATATTTACATCTTCATTTACAGACTCAGACCCCGGTCCACTTGGTTCTAATGATGGACCAGAGGGAACGCCTTGTCAAGCTTGCATACATAATTTGGATGAACGGAGTCTTCAAAACCAGGAGGCTGTTTTACATAGACCTCTTCAACCACTTGACCATATAACAACGCACTCTTTACGTCAAGTTGATAGACCCGAAAACCTTTGAATGAAGCGTATGCCAGGAAAATATGGATGGATTCCAACCGAGCAACTGGGGCAAACACTTCATCATAGTCCAAACCTTCAATTTGAGTGAAGCCCTTGGGTAACGGCACCAATGTCCACACTTGCAGCTTTTGGAATTGTTGAAGCTCTTCCTGCATCACCTCAACCCAGTATGGATCCTTCAACGCATCAGCAGTCTTCTTCGGTTCAACTTGTGAGAGGAAACATTCTTCAATTTCCGAAGCAAGACAGACAGGATCAGTATCTGCAGTAGGTGACGACGTCGAAGCAGATTTGTCAGCTGCAACAAGTTGTCGTCTGGTTTACACTCCCTTTTGTAAATCACCGAGAATAGCATCAACAGGATGTGACACATTGATACGAGAACTCGGAATTGCAGCTGGAACGATGATAGAATCAAGGTTTGTAGAGTCAGCTTCAAGTTCGAGTTCAAGTGCAGGTAAGTCTTCAAGGTCAGATGCAGGTAATGGTTCAAATTCAGATATAGGTGATTGGTCACAAGCCTCAAACATTTGTTCCTCAACATTTTCAGAATCAGGAACATCACAATGACGGGTGGAGGCGGAGATTCACCAGTGACAGCAGGATCAGAAGCAGGTGTTGCTGCAGGAGGTGGAGAAATAGAAATGGGTGAAGTATTCGAAACAATATCCAACCCGTGAAGTAGTGTCACCATTTCCTCTTCTTCATGTTCCTCAGAAAGATTGAAGGAATCAAACAATGTTTGATAATCAAACAAGTGTTCGGGTCCCTTTCCCTGAGGATTGTCAGTGCAATGGAAGAAGGTGACCTCAAAATGCTCTTCCACACGCTTGGTCACTAGACTATACACTCGTTTGTTTGGTGAGTTATTAGAGAATCCTAGGAAGACACCTTCACAGGATTTTTCACCAAACTTAGCAATTCTTTCCTTGGTGTTTCTCATAACAATCACGAATGAAATGAAACCTAATTTCTATGTGTTTGGTCTTAGAATGTTGGACAGGATTACGTGTAATGCATATAGCAGCAGTATTATCTATATGAATAGGAGTCATAGTTAAGAGTAAACCGTAATCGCGCAACTGGTGTTGTATCCAAAGAACCTGGGAACAGCAATTGGCAGCAGCAATGTATTCAGCTTCTGCGGTTGAGGTAGAAACAGTTGTTTGCTTTTTGCACTGCCATGATACTAGCCGAGGTCCAAGAAACTGACATCCACCAGAAGTGGACTTCTTATCCATATTGCATCCACCATAGTCCGAGTCCGAGTAAGCAGTGAGCGCGAAGGTTTTCTCATTAGAATACCAGAGACCAAGAGTTGGTCTACATTTGAGATAACCGAAGATTCGCGTAACTGCCTTCATGTGAGACACCTTCGGCTTAGCCTGATACCTAGAACAGAGAGAGACTGCAAAGACAATGTCCAGACGCGATGCAGTGAGATACATCAGAGAACCAATCATAGATCGGTAATCTTTTTCCGGACAGTCCTCTTCATCTTCCGCTGGACCAATGTGATGATTTAGCTCTAAGAGCGTCCCATAGGGTTTACAGTCAGTCAAGTTATACCGCGTAAGCATATCATTGACATACTTGGACTGATGAATATAAATCCCCTTAGCAGACTGTTCGACTTGTACGCCCAAGAAAAAATTCAGCTCTCCCATTGCACTCATTTCAAATTCTGACTTCATAATCCGCTCGAAGTCGCGACACAGTTCATCCTTGGTAGAACCAAAAATGATGTCATCCACATACACCTGTACTAATAACAAGTCCTCCCTGGCATGCTTGATGAAGAGAGTACTGTCGATTGTTCCTCGAACAAAACCGTTCTTCAGAAGATGAGTTGCAAGCCGCTCATACCAAGCTCTAGGAGCTTGATGAAGACCATACAATGCCTTATCCAGCTTGCAGACGTAGTTCGGATGAACAGAGTCTTCAAATCCAGGCGGCTGTTTGACATAGACCTCTTCAACCACTTGACCATACAGAAATGCACTCTTAACGTCAAGCTGGTAAACCCGAAATCCTTTGAATGAAGCGTACGGCAGGAAAATGCGGATGGATTCCAAACGAGCAACCGGAGCAAATACTTCATCATAGTCCAAACCTTCAATTTGAGTGAAGCCCTGGACCACTAGACGTGCTTTGTTGCGAATTACCACGCCCCGATCATCCTTCTTCACACGATATACCCAACGAGTGCCAATAGGATGAACACCCTTGGGTAAAGGCACCAAAGTCCATACTTGCAGCTTGTTGAATTGTTGAAGCTCTTCCTGCATAGCTTCAACCCAGTATGGATCCTTTAACGCATCAGCTGTCTTCTTCGGTTCTACTTGGGAGAGAAAGCATTCTTCAATTTTCGAAGCAAGACAAACAGGATCAGTGACGGTAATAGGAGACGGTGTCAACACAGATTGTTCAGCAGCAACAATCTGTCTTCTCGTTAAAACACCTTTGTTTAAATCACCAAGAATGGCATCAACTGGATGTGACACATTTATCCGAGAACTCGGAATTGCAGCTGGAACGATGATAGAATCAAGGTTTGTGGAGTCAGCTTCAAGTTCGAGTTGAAGTGCCGGTAAATCTTCAAGGTCAGATGCAGGTGATTGAACAGAATCCTCAAACATTTGTTCCTCATCATTTGTAGGATCAGGAACATTCTCAGTAACGAGTGGAGGTGGAGTCTCACAAGTAGCATGTTGATACATATTAGAGTGTCTGTCAGTTGGTCAAGTCTGTACTGTGTCTGTATATGTAATAGACTTAGAAAATTACATTTCCTGTGTACTGCGACACAAGGCTTGTGTCGCATGAGTTGTAGTTGCGACACAGTGCTTGTGTCGCATTAGTGATCTCTGCGACACAAGGCTTGTGTCGCAGAACGGCCAGACAGTTTAGTATAAATACCCTTGTTAGAGATATTTAGGGTAAGACATTTTCCCAATCATTTATTCTCTGTATTTGGCTGCTACACTAAGTTTAAGAAGAATATTTTGGGATTAGAGCTTATAAAGTTTTGTTTTCTTTTGATTTGCACTTAATACAAACTTTATATCTATTGTTGTGTCTTCATTAGCCATTTGATTTGAGTAAAGATCACCATTAAGGGATCCACAATTGGTATCAGAGCCAATATCATTGATTGATAGTGGTTTCAAATCATTTGGTTAATCTTTTATGCATTTTCTTGATCATTTGACATTTTTCTAGTGTTTGATTTTCTTTAGTGGTACTATATAGTTGTTTTATAGTGTTTTTGAACCTAGAAAGCTATATCTTTATTGGTTTTTGGATAAAAAACGTTTAGGGTTCGAAAATCTGTGTTTTTGAGGCTTGTTCGTACTGACAGCGCCGTTTCTGCGACAGAGTGTGCGACATAATATTGTGTCGCTATAGGGTTTCAGCGACCTTAATTCTGCGACATAGTGTTGCGACACAAGGTCTTCAGCGACCTTAATACTGCGACACAGTGTGCGACATAACACTTGTGTCGCTGTCTGATCATTTGCGACATAATCATTGTGTCGCTGCTAGTCTTTTGCGACATAACCTCTGCGACATATCGCTTGTGTCGCATTTTTTCAGTTTTTCAAAATTTTCTTGAAAAAGTCTTTCGAGTCCATTACCATGTCTACTTCTACTTCACTTCAACAGGTTGGAGCAATGCTGAAGCATTCAAGTGAGGTGGGTTCTACAAACAAACCACCGATGTACACTACGGGCATGAACTACTTAGACTGGCGTCAACGGTTTGAAGCTTTTGTATCTTTCAACGATGCTGAGATGCTGATCTATCTTGAAGAACGATATGAACGTCCTGTTCGAACTGGTATATTTAATGGACCTATTCCTGAAAAATCCATCAAATCAATGACTCCTGAAGAGCGTAAGGCCTTCGATACCGAACGAAAGACCTATTCTGCGATTACTATGGCCTTACCTCAACAGATATTGAGACAACTACGTCATCACAAGACCGCTTATGATTTATGGAAAGGGTTTGAGAAGAAATGTGGTGGTAGTGATCAGTACAAAAGAAACAAACTGGATCTGGTTAAGAAACAGTTTGAGGTCTTCGACATGTTACCTACTGAGTCTCTGGAAGATATGTGTAGTCGATATTCTCAGCTCGTAAGTGAATTGGTTGAGGGTGGAGTAAATCTCGACAAAACTGATGTAAACAAGAAGCTTCTGGTTTCATTACCAAAGAAATGGAATACTCGCGTGCTGCTGATGGAAAAGGATGAGGATATAATGGATATGGAGCTTGATGATCTAATTGGACAGATTGCTGCTGACCTCTTGGATATGCAGAAAAAGGAAACTAAGGCTACTGCACATATTCAGAATCCCATGTTATATGGTGTGGATGTTCCTGCTGCAGCAAATCAAGCTTCTGGGGCAGCTTTCTTTTCTGGGGGTTCTGGTGCTCCTAACTTATCTGGTGGATTTGGATATACTACCACAAACTCTGCAAGTGGGGGTGGTACTTATTCGAATCTTAAAGGAGCATCTCCTGCAGTTGCTGAGGAACATGCTGCTGTATTCACCGCTTTTCTGTCAGCATATGATGATTTCCTATCAAACAAGAACAGCACGGTGAATATGACTGAAGAAGATTTCAGTCAAATCGATCATGAAGAGCTTGAAAGAATGGATTTAAAGTGGAGTATGACTATGCTCACAAGACGTGTAAAGAATTTTTTGAAGAAGACTGGACGGAAGAACGTGACTGACCCGGAAGAGAAGGGTCTTGGTTTCAATAAGAGCAAGGTAAAATGCTATCAGTGTCACAACTATGGACACTTTGCTCGTGAATGTGACAGAAAGAAGAATCCACCTTCCGGTTTGTCCAAGCCCTCTCAGTCCAACTCATCTGAGAAGACCAGATCCGATGAAAAAGCGATGGTTTCCGCTGCGCTACTGCTTTCCAACAATGCTTGGGAATGGTCTGACCCAGATGAAGATGATACAGAACGGGCACTAATGGCTGAAGTGCATGAGGTACATGATGAACCCTTATCTTGTGTATCATGCATTAAATTAACTAACCAGCTAAATAGGTATAGAGAGGATACCACACGCCTTAACACTGTCATAGAAAATTTAACTGAAACAAATAATATGTTACGGGACAGTGATAAGGCCAGTGGTCAAAAGTTAAAAGCTATTGTAGGACCGTAAAGGCACAGACCTTAGACAATGAATCAATCAAGCAATGCTAAAGCGCGGAATTCAATAGCAAATCAAAGTACGTTTAATAACATAATTCAACAAAGTAATCACAAGAACATATTTAATCAACCAAACCAGTTGTGAATACAATATAAAATGCCAGAGAAAATAACACAGCTGCTGAAATTCGTATGTCGAAAAATTGACCAAAAACTGAAACCCTAAACGTATTTATACTTGTCTAATCTGCCTGTTTGGCGATATTGCAATATCGCTAGTTACAAAAACAAGACAAAAATATTACAACTCGATAACCTAGACTAAGTGACAGACACTCTAAATGTACCAACAAACTCCCCCGTGTCTTCAGCTTGGTCTTCAAAAGGTTTCAGTCTTCAAACCCATCCAGCGGGAAATTTTCCACCCGCGTGGATTCCATGGGTGACGCAGATATCGACAATTCTTTGGAATTGTTGAGCAAGCTTTTCATTCGTCGGATTACCTCTGTAATACCTTATCTTGTTGTCGAACAGCTTCCTCATATCCTCCTTTGATAGATTTATCAAGCTCATAGGATCAAAAACTCTAAACTGCGTCTTTTTCAACCCATAGAGAGAAGTCTTCTCAGGTTCAGCACTTTCTGGCACAAATATCAGTACAGCTTCTCCAGTCTGGCTGTCAAATTCCCAATAGTGAAATCTTCTTAGAAAATTTAGGGGAACTGATTCCAGAACAATCCTCTTTACACAATCAGCTTTAGGATAGCGCATTCTGATTAAAGGCTGATTTGAAGCAGGATCTAGCCGGTTCTTGTAATAGATTCGTTTACCCAACGTCGGCTTTATAAAACTGTATCTCTTAGTACGGATTTCTCTTTGAATTGTACTCTGGATGAAGTCTGCTCGAGTATTTCTGTCTGGATTTATCAGCTGTAACTGAGCAATCCTATTTAATTCTCCTTTAGGCAGGGAGCTCAGTTTCTTGAATGAGAACTTGAAATACTGAACGCCATCGGTTCTCTTGATTGCGAACCTCGAGTCCAGAACCTTCCAGCTCTTGATTAATCCTTTATATCTTCCCCTAATCTTATAAGACTTGCACGTGACAGGTGCAATCTTTTCTTTTCCTTGTGGCCACCAGGAAGCCAGACGAGCCGCTCTTTCTTCAGCGGTTTCAGGAACCTTTGGAGATTCAGGCATTTCAGCCTGAGGTTCCGTCGAGTCATCAGTTGATTCATCATCTTCTTCTTCGGATGAATCAGACTCAACAATGGGAGCACCATAATAAAATTCATCTTCATCGAAAGCTTCATCTTCAGTCTCACAATCTGAATCTGCTTCTGGTGTATCCTCCCTTTCAAACTCAGATCTGTTGACCATTCGTGCAAGATAAGTCAAATCTGCATCCGAATAGTCAACAGCCAGTGGTCTTGGTTGTCCAGGTATTTCCTCAAACGAGAAATAATCTAAACGTGGTGCCGTTTCATTACCTGATTCAACATTTACATTTTCTGTTTCAGGGGGAGTTACATTTGGTCTTTCCCTATCACCTATCTCCCCCGAAACGACCACTTGTGACTCCAAAAGAACAACCCTAGACCTAAGAGTCTCATTCTCTTTTTCCACTGCTGCAAGTCTTGTATCTTGTATTTGTATCACGGCAGCCTGGGAGTCCAGAGTGTGTTGCATAGCATCCAGCCTTTTCATCAATTCTTGGATGACCGAGGGGAGTGGTTGAACCGGAATGTCTACGCTCGGTGCATCCTGTGGCCTTGAGGATGTAGCAATTTCCCGAGCAATCTTCGACTTCTTGGGAGGAGGAGGCACATACTCTGTTTCAGCATCAGGTCTCACTCTTTTATCTTTAAGAGGAATATGCTGCCTCCCTTCAGCGACACGTCTCTGAATCCTCAAATATCGTTGAGGATTGATCCGCCTCAGACGTTCAACTTCGTGAGGAGGCGGGACCAAACCCTCAGAGTCACTCTCGGTTATGCCACCAGGAGGACCAGAAGACGTAGAGTCAGACGACCCTTCAGATGTGTCCCCGTGGACATGTAATCGATGTAAGTCACCTTGTGATGTGACACTTACATAAACACCCTCAAGTGGGTCTTCAGTAACCTGGACGTGAACGTCTTCAAGGTTTGCATCCGAAAGATCTGGCTGATTAACCACCTGATCTAAGTATCCGTCGTCGGCCGGTGGTTGGTAGTTCGGGTCAACAACGTGACCAAAAAGAGGCGTATCAGGAGGAATCGGAACCCCCTTTCCATTTGAGCTCATGACTCCAAATATCCGATTGGACATCGGAGTCTGCCTGTAGATACGGGTGATATCAGTAGCCAGACCCGGAAGCTCGTTGTTGATGATGAGTTGGAGAAACCGGGGATACATATACCATCGATTCTCCCCCTGGTGAGCATTATCCACCATTGACCGGAAGATATAGCCTGAGTAGTTATACGGTTTGTTGTAGATCAAAGCCAACATAGCACATACTGTTCTGTGACTCGTGCCATCATACCCAGCCTTCCTATTCCCTATGCACAAAATGAAAATGTGCATCAACCAGCGCCAAACTCGAGTTAAATTTCCCTTTCTATACTGGTCGGCGTGGCTGCCAGTGTATCCCAAACGATCCATCGCACCCACAATAAACTCGTGCGAAAACTGGATCAGCATATCCGGATGATCATCAAGCTGCAACACATCACGGATCAACTGCTCTGAAATTATGATTTGACGTCCGTGAACCGTCGAAATCAAGCGTGTGTAGTCCAGATCACTGTTTATAGCGACATTCCTCCAGAATTGACCAATGTGGTCTCTGTATATAGTTGTGGAAGCCGATATGGCGGTGAATATACGTGATCGGCGCAGAAAGGCAATCATAGGCCTAAAAGGTTCAGCGGAGGCCTTAGATCCGTCCAAAAAGGCCGTAATATTGTGACGGACATCACATTTCTGGTCAAACTGGGCAAAATCTTCCATTTCTGCCAAACAAGTCAATAGACAACACAAGACTCGAAATCAGTTAGGAATCAGATCAAAAAGCAGATCGCACAGTCAATATTCATGAAAACTGGGCCAGAGTATCAAAATTTTGGGCCAAGCCCAATAGGCCCATTCTGATTTAGGCGATATTGACACTAATATCGCAGAAATTGATTTATGCGATATTGAGTGCAATATCGCTAAAATCAGACAAAATTGGAATAAACTGATTCAAATCAGCGATATTGGAAATTAATCCACAATTTTGGCGATACCACAATATCGCTATTTAAATTGAGCGATACCACAATATCGCTGAACAATATCGCTAAAATTGAAAATATGGGCATGATATCGCTAAAATTAGTCAGATATGGAAATTAATCCAATTTAGGCGATATTGGTGACAATATCGCTAAAATCAAAACCCTAATTTGGGCGATATTGCAATATCGCCCCACAATATCGCTGTGACATCAGCGACGGGCAAAAATTCACAATTTTCACAAAACAAGATGATCTAAACCGCAAAACTTATACCACAAGTAGTAGGAACATACAGGGAACAAGTTAATCGAGTTTTTACACAATATTTTAGCAGTTAATCACATATTAATAAATCCCACAGTGACCGCGTATATATACAAACAAACTGGCATAAAAATTAAAATATAAAGCAATGGGCACATACCAGTAGATGTAATAATCACAGACGAACACAGAAAAGCAGTTTGATTTGGATTTGAAGTAAAAACGAATGAGAAATCGAAGAGACTTGCAATATCGCTAAAATCGTATGCAATATCGCTAGTTAATATCGCTGAAAGGTTTGAAAGCGTATCGAAGAATGTGACAGATATTTGTTTATATAAAATTCAAATATCTAGCGATATCACAATATCGCTAGACAATATCGCTAAAATCAAATATCTATATCAGCGATATTACAATATCGCTTTAATGAATCAATATCGCTAAAATTCAAACAATATCGCTAATAGTAAAACAATATCGCTAAAAACAGAAACAAAATCAGTAATCTGTGACAAAAATAAAAATAAAATTTAAATAAACTTTTAAAATTAAATATAGCACACACAGCATACTGTTCAAACTTTTCCTTTTTTTTTTTTTTTTTTTTTATTTTTATTTTTATTTTTTTTTTATAATCTAATAATACACAAGACGAAATAAAATTATGTCGTATTAGGAATCAGATTAGAAAGACAAATTCGCAAAACAATTGTAAAATGTTAATGTGATTATCAGTATAGAGATCCAAATTTAAATTTATCACATACAGTTAACTAGCCAAAGAGACAAGCAGGAACAAGACGATTATCGGTAATCCACTTAAACATTTAACATACTCAAACCTCAAAGTTAACAGTTATTATTAGAGTGAATAAAAACTCCGTGAATCTCACATAGATATACCCTTAGTATCCAGTCATGCTCAAAACTTCGATTGATTAGAGAAAGCATTTGAATTCAACATTTTTAAGAATCAAGCCAGCGGTGACAGGTCTGTACTTGCGTACAACAAAGCGACATACACTTGATTCAGGTGTTTCCAAAACCAAACTTGGTCAAACCATTTGGCGACCGCGTAAGCAATCTTTGATTTTATAAGATTTGAAAGTACTTTTGACTTAAGTTTGCAGTGTTTTTGAAAGTATACTGACTGAGACCAGGTCTGTACAAACGTACAACAAAGGAAACAGACAGCATAAATCCCCAAATGTTGTCATATACAAACTCAAGTTAATAGAAGCATGGCAAGCTGACACATAAGAATTAAGACGCATTGTCATACATCATATGATGATCATCACGAAAGATCATACACAGATTAAGAGATTTCTTAGATGATGAAGAATGAGTATGATAATGTCTACCAATACATCGTGCAAGTAGGTTGATGTCTAGAAGAACAAGTATAACATATACATGAAAAACCTACTGATACATCAAGGATAACACGTAATATTGTCAATTGAAGAGTGTCTCCTAATGTACTATCATTTCCCTAGTTGTTTACAGACACAACTAAACGTCTTTTATAAATGTTGCAATAATGCTTTTCTTTAATGTTAAGAAACATAAAGAGTGGCTATTGCCATATGAATAGCTGTATGCAGAATTAAAGAAATAAGCAACAGAAAAGTTTTGTCACAGTTTATAGTTTGTCCTGAAAGAAGCGCAACCCAATCATGTCAATCAGTTGGTCAAATCTAGTTCTAGAGAAGGCCTTGGTAAACAGATCAGCATTTTGTTTCTCAGTTTCAATTTGAACAAGGTCAATCAAGTGTTTCTCATAGCAATCTCGTATAAAATGAAACCTAATCTCTATGTGTTTGGTTTTAGAATGATGTACGGGATTTTTCGTTATGCAGATAGCAGCAGTATTATCAATAAATAATGGAGTCATAGTCAAGAGTAAACCATAATCACGAAGTTGGTGCTGAATCCACAAAATTTGTGAACAGCAGCTGGCAGCAGCAATATATTCAGCTTCCGCTGTGGAAGTTGACACTGTTGTTTGCTTCTTGCATTGCCATGATACTAATCGTGATCCGAGAAACTGGCATCCCCCTGATGTAGACTTCTTATCGATACTGCAACCACCATAGTCAGAATCTGAATATGCTGTGAGAGCAAATGATTTCTCAGTTGGATACCATAGACCTAGAGTAGGTCTATGTTTGAGATATCCAAAAATCCGTTTGACCGCCTTTAAGTGAGAAACCTTTGGTTGCGACTGATATCGAGAACATAGCGACACAGCAAACACTATATCGGGTCGAGATGCAGTAAGATACATCAAGGATCCAATCATCGACCGATATAGCTTTTCATCACACATTTCTTCTTCGGCATCAGGTCCAAGATTATGGTTGATAGGAATGGGAGATCCATACTGTTTACAATCCAGTAACTGATAACGAGTCAACATGTCGTTGACGTACTTGGATTGATGAATATAAGTGCCTTTCGGAGATTGATCAACTTGAACACCCAAAAAGTACTTCAACTCCCCCATAGCACTCATTTCAAACTCAGACTTCATAATCTTTTCAAAGTCACGACACAAAGATTCATCAGTCGAACCAAAAATAATGTCATCTACGTAGATTTGAACTAGTAGCTGACTCTTTTCAGTTCGCTTGATGAACAAAGTGCTGTCAATTTGACCACGTTCAAAACCATTCTTTATCAAGTGCGTCGCCAACCGTTCATACCACGCACGCGGAGCTTGATGCAGACCATAAAGGGCTTTATCCAACTTGCACACGTAGTCTGGGTTGACTGAATTTTCAAAACCAGGTGGCTGACGAACATAAATCTCCTCAGCAACCTTTCCATATAGAAACGCACTCTTCACGTCCAGCTGATAGACGCGAAAACCCTTAAATGTGGCATAGGCTAGGAAAATACGAATTGATTCCATTCTTGCAACAGGTGCAAAAACTTCATCATAGTCTAATCCTTCTTGTTGTGTATATCCTTGAACAACAAGCCTAGCCTTATTTCTAATTACCACTCCCCTATCATCACGTTTTACTCGAAATACCCAACGTGTTCCAATTGGGTGTACACTTTTTGGGAGTGGTACAAGAGTCTAGACTTGCAATTTAACAAATTGCTGCAACTCTTCTTGCATCGCAGATACCCAGTGAGAATCCTTTAGAGCCGCATCAATCTTTGTTGGCTCAACTTGGGATAAGAAGCATTCCTCTATTTCAGCCTTCAAACACGGAAAAACAAGATCTGCAGATATGTCATCCGAAAGATCAACCGTTGATGAAGCTTCAGCTGCTTTGCTTCGTGTTAAAACACCTGCATTCAAATCTCCAATAATATTGTTAGTAGGATGGTTCTGATGAATGCGAGTAATGGGTATTAAGTCTGGTGTGAGGTTTGTTTCCAGATTATTTAGCTCAACCTCTTGAGCAAAAGGTTCTTCTTCAATTACAGGAGAGACATCCACAGCATCAACCGTAGCAGGAGAGGCATCAGTTTGTTGATCAGCAGAAGAACTCTCAGGAACAGCAGCGGGCAAGGGTGATGAAGAAACAGTGTTAACAGGAGAGGAAGAAGGTGATGGTGAAGAGATATCAGGATTAAGATGTAATCCATGAAGAAGCGTTACAGCGTCATCTACTTCATCAAAAATTGGAAGGTGGAATGAGTTAAATAGAGAATCGTACTCAAACAACCAATCCGGACCTTTTCCTTTTGGAATCTCCGTGTACTTTAAACATTTTACTTCAAAATGTTCCTCAATTTTTCCCGTTTCCTTATTGAAGACCCTCTTGTTAGGAGAATTAACCGAAAACCCTAGAAATAACCCATCAAATGCCTTTTCACCGAATTTAGAAATCTTATCGTTTGTAATTAAAATGGTGCAAGGACATCCAAAAGGTTCTAAAAATTTTAGGTTTGGTTTCCGGTTATTGAATAACTCATAACAAGTTTTGTTTTTCCGTTTATTCATCAAAACACGGTTTAATACATAACACGCCGTGTTAACTGCTTCAGCCCAGAAAGTTATTGGTAAATGAGAGTCTGAAAGCATAGTCCGAGCTGTTTCAATGATCGTTCTATTCTTTCTCTCGGCAACCCCATTCTGTTGTGGAGTTCTGGCAGCACTAAATTGATGAACAATCCCTTTACGTAGGCAGTATAGTTCAAGAAGTTTATTCTTGAATTCCGTTCCATTGTCACTACGTATCTTCTTAATCCTCAAATTGCACAGGTTTTCAAGTCGATCGAAAAGATAGGTCAATATATCTGGTGTTTCATCCTTTGTACGCAAGAAGTAAACCCACGAGAAACGAGAGTAGTCATCAGTAACTACTAGGCAGTAAGATTTGCCTCCAATACTCCTCGTACTAACGGGTCCAAACAAGTCCATATGAAGTAATTCCAATGGAGATTCAATGGAATTAACTTGCTTAGACTTGTGAAACTTCTTGTGCTGTTTTCCTTTTAAGCATGAAACACAATCATCTTCCAAAGCAAAAGATTGCTTAGGAATCCCCTCCACTAGATCGTGTTTTACCAGATAATTCATTTTCTTGAAATGAATATGACCCATCCTTCTGTGCCACAATAATGAATCCTTAGAAGAAGCTTTGGATAATAAACAGGTGTGTTCCTTAGTTTCAACTGTCCTCATATCCAAAATGTAAGAGTTCTTCACTCTTGGTGCTCTAATCAGAATCCATTCTTCGGGAATCACAAATCCCGGCTTCAAAATTAAACACTCTAAGTCTGTAAATGCTGCAGTGAACTTCTTGTCGCAAACTTGTGAGACGCTAATCAAATTGTGATTCAGCTCCTCAACATAGTTTCCATTCTCAAAGCTCACTTGTCCATTAGTGAGTGTTCCTAATCCAGTTATTGTTCCTCCAGTATCACCAGCAAAGGCAACATGTCCTCCATTGTGTGGTTTAACATCTGTAAGCAGGGAGACATTGCCTGTCATATGTCGTGAACAGCCACTATCTACGTACCATTTGCTGTTTTGCACTTTTGACTGTCACAACACAACAACAAAAAATTGTTAGTTTGAAATGGAGACCCAAGCCTTGATAGACTTGGGTTCTCCTGAAACTTCATCTATTATTATCACATCAGTTAATACTTTGTTTTTCAGTAAATCATTCTCATTTACTGATGTGATAATTTTAGAAGAAACTAAAAACTGTTCCTTTTTCTTTTTCCAAACTTTCTGAGGAACAATAAATTGCTTTTTAATAACATCAACCTTTCTAGCTATCGGTTGAGTAGGAGTGATGTCATTAACTTTTGAAACTAGGACACTATGAGATAATCCAGGCTGTTTTAATTTTTGAAAATTTCTATTTTTGAAATGACCTGGATCATGTCGTGATGTCCATTTCTTAGCAAGCATAGGGCATTGATTAATAAGATGACCTTGCTTCTTACAGTAAAAACAGGATCTTCTCTCTCTGAAGGTCTTATCATCACTCGATAGTGGTTTAGGTGAAAGAGGTGACCTACGAGTTTTGATATCAGGTACATTTACCGCACATGAACACTTATGTGAACATGATGGAGTAACTGTATTGATAGTTGAGATAACCTTAGATGAAGGATTTTTAATTGAAACATTATGATTTTTAATATTCTCTACCTGTTTCATTTTTAAATCCTTAGTAGTTGAGTGTTTTTTAGTAAAAATTTGTCCTCTATCTTCGATAGTAAGAATTAAATTTTCAGGTTTACTATTATTTTTCTCAACTTTCTTTGTAACCTCGTGAGTTACATCTTCCACTTCCACCACCTCTTCAACAGTTGTTGAAGGCACAAACAGAATAGGCTTAATAAGCTCAGCCTTCCTTTTGTTTAAAGTTGGAACTTTAAGCGACTCAGGTCGCTTGACATCAGCAGCCTCTTCAGATTTAGACTTAATAACTGGTTCAACCACTAGAATTGTATCCTTTTGGAGAACAGAAGGCACAAAATCTTTAATTTCATCCTTTGACAGAATAGGCTGATTCAAGTTTGAAGGAGGAGGATGGTTGTGATAACCAAGGCCAGCCTTGCTTTTTGTATCAGTCCTCTGACTTTGAAGGATGTCAGAAAAGACCATAGTAGATGTTGAAATGTTTGTCAGTTTTCTTTTTAAATCAAGGTTATCGGCTTGAGCAGAAGCAAGATCTTTTTTAAGATGAACAATCAATTTTAAATAGCTATCGATTTCATCTTGTTTATTGTAAATCATAGCTTTTAGATCTTTCTTCTCATCGATAAGTGTTTTTTGACTTATTTCAAAAACCTTTTCATTGTCTTTTAAAACTCTGTTCGCTTGAACAAGATTTGTTAAATCTGTATTCAAACGATCATTATCTACTATATACCTGTTAATTTTACCAGTTAATTTAATACAGGTTTCACAGTTAAATGAATCACATTCTACCTGATTCTCAACATCTGCCATCAGTGCTATATTATATTGATCATCCATGGCCGAGAAGTCATAGGCTTCTTCATCTTCCAACATTATAGCAGCCTTGGCAACTTCATTGTCCTTCTTGAAGGCAGAAGGTCTTGTGAAACCCGTCGAGGGTTGTCTACCCTTCTCACATTCTCTTGCGAAATGGCCTAGGTTTTGACATTTATAACATCTGATCTTTGATTTGTCAAAACCCATACTCGTTTTATCAGTAACATCTTCAAGAGATCTCTTTCCAGTTCTCTTCAAGTATGTCTTCGTCCTTCTTGTGAGCATAGCCATGTTCCAACGGAGGTCAACCCTCTCTAGCTCGTCAGGATCCACTTGAGCAAAATCCTCATCAGTAAGATCTATCGAGCTAATCCTCTTTGAAAGGAAATCATCATAAGATGATAAGAATGCGTTAAAAATAACTGCATGCTCATTTTGAGAAGCAATGGCAAAAGAGGATGGTTGAGGTGGAAACGAAGAAAATGTTTCAGCAGAATGATTTCCCTGAGAATAATTTGACTTAGATGCAGAGGTAGACGGTCCAGATAAAAGTGCTGTACTACCATATCCAAAATTACTATTGTCAGGAAGTAAGGAACCAGATCTTGTGCTTTTCTTTTGAATATCCAATGCACAAGTCTCCAATTTTCCAATGAGTTGATCTAGAGTCATTGCCAGCACATCTGGATCATTTTCCATCATCAGCACACGAGTTTCCCAGTGAGAAGGAAGGGCATTTAAGAGTTTCTTATTAACCTCAATGGTACTAAATTTATACCCTCCTTCTTTTAATTCATTCACAAGGCGTGAATATCTACAAAACAGATCTTTAACTGTTTCATTCTTTTGGATGTCAAACAGATCGTACTGTTTCTTCACAAGTTCCAGTTTGCTCTGTTTATACTCAGTGGTTCCTCCACACCGTTCAGCTATTCCATTCCATAAGTCATAGGCAATGTCATGTTGTTTAAACATTTTCATTGCATCAGCAGGTAGTGCCATAGTGATGGCAGAATGAGCTTTTCTCTCACACTCCCATGCTTTTCGTTCTTCAACCGACATTGAACGAATTGGTTTAGGTGGAGGAATACCTACATGTTCTCCACTTGAAACTGGTCTAACATATCGTTCGAGTAAAGGAATTTCCATTTCTGGATCAGTAAACGCTACAAACGATAGAAACCTCCCTCTCCATTCAGAATATTCCATTCCAGGAGCAAAGAATGGAGGTTTATTAGCAGAACCAACTTCAGCATTGTGTTTTAGCATGGCATTCACAGCTTGTAAGGTCGACATTTTAAATTTTAAAGTAAATTTTGTCTTAATTAAAAATCTGATTTAAAATCACAAGCGATATTGATAATATCGCAGGATAAATTGATGGGGCGATATTGATAATATCGCTATCAATGTCGCTAATTAAAGCACAAATCAAAATCAGATACCAAAGGGCGATATTGGATTAATATCGCTAAAATCAATCAGGCGATATTGGGACAATATCGCTAAAATCAATCAGGCGATATTGGGACAATATCGCTAAAATCAATCAGGCGATATCAAGATAATATCGCTAGTGATATCGCTCAAATTAATGAGTACAGAAATAACAATGTCGCTAAAACCCTAATGGCGATATTAATGTAATATCGCTATTAATGTCGCTAAAACGGCTGTAAACCTTAAAAAATAATTTTTTTTACGAATCAAACCAAAATAAGGTTTAAAAAATACGAACAAAATAGCAGATATTACCAAAACTAATGACCAAAAAACCTTTTAAGACTGATAAACGATTTGTTTATCAAAAAACACGTTTAAAAGATTTAAAAGCGTACTAAAATTGATTCAAAAGACCACTAATCCAATGATTAATAGCTCTGATACCACTTGTAGGACCGTAAAGGCACAGACCTTAGACAATGAATCAATCAAGCAATGCTAAAGCGCGGAATTCAATAGCAAATCAAAGTACGTTTAATAACATAATTCAACAAAGTAATCACAAGAACATATTTAATCAACCAAACCAGTTGTGAATACAATATAAAATGCCAGAGAAAATAACACAGCTGCTGAAATTCGTATGTCGAAAAATTGACCAAAAACTGAAACCCTAAATGTATTTATACTTGTCTAATCTGCCTGTTTGGCGATATTGCAATATCGCATAAGCGATATTGTAATATCGCTTAAGCGATATTGCAATATCGCTAGTTACAAAAACAAGACAAAAGACTTGCAGCAGTGGAAAAAGAGAATGAGACTCTTAGGTCTAGGGTTGTTCTTTTGGAGTCACAAGTGGTCGTTTCGGGGGAATATCGCTAGTTACAAAAACAAGACAAAAATATTACAACTCGATAACCTAGACCAAGTGACAGACACTCTAAATGTACCAACAGCTATTTTGGAAGAGAAAAAGGAACTAAAAGCTAAAATTTTTGAACAACAAGATGAAATTGGTAGCTATGTTGATATGCTATCATCTGTTAAAAGGGAACTTGTTGAATCTCAAACTGAAGTTCTAAATTTAAAGAAAAAGCTTTCAAACTTTTCCACATCCTCTCTAGTCTTTGATGAGATCCTACAGGCACAGAGGACTGATACTAAGAGTAAAGCAGGACTTGGTTTTCATCAAGTCCCACCTCCTAAGGATTATTTACCTATGCCTGTTAGGGATAATGTCAATGATATGATGCCTATCTTTACTAAGATAGATGTTAAAACTGTCAAACCAACTGTGAGCATCAATATAAGTAAGCCTGAGCTAGTTAAGGCTGAAAATGTCATCATTGCATGTGAACAACCTGAAACTAGTAGGCACGAACCTATTAGGGCTAATACTAGTGAGTCTGACACAAGTAAGACTCAAAAGGTTGAGAAAGTTCAACCTATTAAGGCTAAGATTCATCAGACTGAACTCATTAAATCTGAAAATACAGTTGAGCCTAAATTAGGAAAGACTCTTTCTGTGCTTCCTCGTATTATTGAAGAGGAAATTGAAATTGAGGATATAACTGATCAAGAGTATCGACCAGTTAAGAAAAACGTCAAGCCTGAAAATCATATAATTACTATCGAACAAAGAGAACAGGCTATAACAAAAGGAAAAGGTAAAGCTATGGCTGAACCTCAAAAGAAGATTGTTTCTAAAACAATTAAATTAAATAAATCTTCTAAAATTTCAACTAAAGCATCTGCCGCTGTTGAATGCTCACACAAGTGTGATTGTTCAACACATGCTTCTTTTGGTCGAGCTCATCGGTTTGTTCCTAAATCTCTATCTTGTTTTGCGCAACGATCTTGCTTCTACTGCAAGAAGCAAGGTCATTTGATAAATAATTGTCATGTGCTTGCAAAGAAACAGTCTGGGAAACAGGTTTCTCAAATTTCAAAACTTAAACTTTCAAAGAAGCCTATTTCAATGAAATGCTCTAAGCCTACTATCCCAGTTGTTAAGGTCAACAAAGTTGAGCAAAATACTTTGCAAAACTTAAAGCCCAAAGTTGTTGATCTGCAAGCATCCAAACCAAAACAAGTTTGGAAGATTAAGGAATCTTGCAAAGATTCTACATCTAACAATACCTCATCAGTCAAACATTCTAAACTTTTTGAAAACAAAGTTTTGACTGATGTAGTCATTGTTGATGATATTACTGGAGTACCCAAGACTATAAAGGCTTGGGTCTCCATTTCTAACTAATGTACCTTGTTTGTGGTGCCGCAGCAACCTGAATCTGTAAAGAATAGTAAATGGTATATCGACAGCGGTTGTTCTCGGCACATGACCGGTGATATTTCTCTTTTATCTGAAGTTCATGCTTTCAATGGAGGGTATGTGGCCTTCGCTGGTGATAAAGGGGGAGTTATTTCTGGTCAAGGTACGCTTACCAATGGAATGGTAAGCTTTGAGAAGGTAAATTTTGTGGAGCAATTACAACAAAATCTCCTCAGTGTCTCTCAAGTGTGCGATAAAAAGTACACTACTACTTTTACAGACACTGAATGTTGTATATTGAAGCCGGGATTTGTGATCCCTGAAGAATGGGTGCTACTGAGGGCACCTCGGGAGCGAGACACGTATATTCTGGACAAGAGTACTGTGGAAACTACACAGCTCACTTGTCTTCTTTCTAAAGCTCCTGAGAAAGAATCGTTATTATGGCACAGACGTATGGGACACTTGCACTTTCGCAAGATGAACTACCTGATCAAGAATGATCTTGTGCGAGGTGTTCCCAAACAATCCTTTGGTTTAAATGATCACTGCGTTCCATGCCAAAAGGGCAAACAACACAAGAAGTCTCACAGACCAAAGATGGTGAATTCAACTGAGAAGCCGTTAGAGCTTTTATACATGGATTTGATTTGTTCGGGCCTGTCAGAAAGAAGAGTTTGGGAGGTACTTCTTATTGCTTAGTTGTGACAGATGATTATTCGCGTTTTTCTTGGGTGTATTTTCTGAAGACCAAGGATGAAGTGTCTGAGATTCTTATTTATCTAGTCGATAAACTGCAAAATCTTTGTGATTTGAGAATCAAGAAAATTAGGAGTGATAACGGTACAGAGTTTAAGAACTCGATTATGGAACTGTACTGTTTGAGCAATGGTATTGAACACCAATTCAGTGCCGCAAGGACTCCACAGCAGAACGGGGTTGCAGAATGTAAGAATAGAACCTTGATTGAGGCTGCACGTACAATGTTATCTGACTCTAAGCTTCCAATCACCTTCTAGGCCGAAGCTGTGAATACGGCCTGCTACGTTCTAAATCGGGTATTAACGATTAAGAAGAAGAACAAGACATCCTATAAATTGTTCAACAACAGAAAGCCTAATCTACAATTTCTTGAACCGTTTGGCTGTCTATGCACTATTATGCACACCAAAGAACGAATTGCTAAGTTTGGTGAGAAATCTTGTGAAGGTGTTTTTCTAGGATTCTCTAATAACTCACCAAACAAACGTGTGTATAACCTAGTGACCAAGCGTGTGGAAGAACACTTTGAGGTTACCTTCTTCCATTACACTGACAACCCTCAAGGGAAGGGACCCAAATATTTGTTTGACTATCAAACTCTGTTTGATTCTTTCAATGTTCCTGAAGAAAATGAAGAAGAGGATATAGTGACACTACTTCATGGGCTGGACATCGCTTCTGAAGTTCCACCTATCTCTGTTCCTCCACCACCAACAGGAACACCAGTAACTGCTCCTGCTGCTACTTGTGAGACTTCACCACCACTCGTTACTGAGAATGTTCCTGATCCTTCAAATGATGAGGAACAAATGTTTGAGGATTCTGTTCAATCTCCTGCATCTGACCTTGAAGATTTACCGGCACTTCAACACGAACTTGAAGCTGACTCCACAAACCTTGATTCTATCATCGTTCCAGCTGCAATTCCGAGTTCTAGGATAAATGTGTCACATCCAGTTGATTTAAACAAAGGTGTTTTAACGAGAAGACAGATTGCTGCTGCTGAACAATCTGTGTCGACATCGTCTCCTATTACCGTCACTGATCCTGTTTGTCTTGCTTCGAAAATTGAAGAATGCTTTCTCTCCCAAGTTGAACCGAAGAAGACAGCTGATGCGTTAAAGGATCCATACTGGGTTGAGGCTATGCAGGAAGAACTTCAACAATTCACAAAGTTGCAAGTATGGACTTTGGTCCCTTTACCCAAGGGTGTTCATCCAATTGGCACTCGCTGGGTATATCGTGTGAAGAAGGATGATTGAGGTGTGGTAATTCGTAACAAAGCACGTCTAGTGGTTCAGGGTTTCACTCAGATTGAAGGTTTGGACTATGATGAAGTATTCGCTCCGGTTGCTCGTTTGGAATCCATTCGCATTTTTCTGGCATACGCTTCTTTCAAGGGATTTCGGGTTTATCAACTTGATGTGAAGAGCGCCTTTCTGTATGGTCAGGTTGTTGAAGAGGTCTACGTCAAACAGCCGCCTGGATTTGAAGACTCTGTTCATCCAAACTATGTCTGCAAGCTAGACAAAGCATTGTATGGTCTACATCAAGCCCCAAGAGCTTGGTATGAGCGGCTTGCAACTCATCTTCTGAAGAACGGTTTTGTTCGAGGCACAATCGACAGTACTCTCTTCATTAAACATGCCGGGGAGGATTTGTTATTAGTACAGGTGTATGTGGATGACATCATTTTTGGTTCTACCAAGGATGAACTGTGTCGCGACTTCGAGCGGATTATGAAGTCAGAATTTGAAATGAGTGCAATGGGAGAGCTAACTTTCTTCCTGGGCGTACAAGTTGAGCAATCGGCTAAGGGGATTTATATTCATCAGTCCAAGTATGTCAATGATATGCTTACACGGTATAAATTGACTGACTGTAAACCCTATGGGACGCCTTTAGAGCTAAATCATCAAATTGGTCCAGCAGAAGATGAAGAGGATTGTCCGGAAAAGGATTACCGATCTATGATTGGTTCTTTTATGTATCTCACGGCATCACGTCCGGACATTGTCTTTGCAGTCTCTCTCTGCTCCAGGTATCAGGCTAAACCGAAGGTGTCTCACCTGAAGGCTGTTACGCGAATCTTCGGTTATCTTAAATATAGACCAACACTCGGTCTATGGTATTCAAATGAGAAGACCTTCGCGCTCTCTGCTTATTCGGACTCGGACTACGGCGGATGCAATATGGATAAGAAGTCTACTTCTGGTGGGTGTCAGTTTCTTGGACCTCGACTTGTATCTTGGCAGTGCAAGAAGCAAACAACTGTCTCTACTTCAACCGCAGAGGCTGAATACATTGCTGCTGCCAGTTGCTGTTCCCAGGTTCTTTGGATACAACACCAGTTGCGCGATTACGGTTTACTCTTAACTATGACTCCTATTCATATAGATAATACTGCTGCTATATGCATTACACGTAATCCTGTCCAACACTCTAAGACCAAACACATAGAAATTAGGTTTCATTTCATTCGTGACTGTTATGAAAAACACCTAATTGATCTGGTCCAAATAGATACCCTTAAGCAGAATGCCGATCTGTTCACTAAAGCCTTTTCCCGCGCTCGTTTCGATGAGCTTGTCAACATGATAGGGTTACGTTTCTTTCAACTTCAAAAGTAATATTTGTGACCTTAGTATGTTATGTTATTAGGATTTTTACTTGTTTTCATTAAAAAAAAAAAAAAAAAAAAAAAAAAAAAAAAAGGGTTAATTTGCAATAGCCACTCTTTGTGTTTACTAGCATTAAAGAAAAGCAACGTTGCTACATTTGCGAAAGACGTTTAGTTGTGTCTATAAACAACTAGGGAGATGATAGTACATTAGGAGACACCCCTCAAAAGTCAATCTTAAGTTTTATCCTTGATGTATCAGTAGGTTTATCTCGTATATGTTAAACATGTCCTTATAATCAACTGTATCTCTGCACGATGTATTGGTAGACATTCTCACACTCGTCTTTGAGCAACTAAGAAATCATTTAATTTGTGTTTATTCTTATGTGATGCTAAACATTTGATGTATGACAATGTGTCTTAATTCCTATGTATCGGCTTGCCATGCTTTTATTAACCTGAGCTTGTATCTGACAACATTTGGGGATTTATGCAGTCTGTTTCCTTTGTTGTACATCCGTACAGACCTGGTCTCAGTCAGTAAACTTTCAAACAATAAGCAAACAAAAGTCAATGTACTTAAATGTCTTATAAAATCAAAGACACCTTACAAGGTCGCCAAACGGTTTGACCAAGTCTGGTTTTTGCTTAAACCTGAATCAAGATTCAGTCGCTTTGTTGTATGTATGTACAGACCTGTCACCGCTGGCTTGATTCTTAAAAATGGTGAATTCAAATGCTTTCTCTAACTAATCAAAGTTTTGGGCATGTCTTGATGCTCGGAGTATATCTATGTGGGCGTCACCGAGATTGATTCACTCTAATAATAACTGCTAAGCTTGAAGTTGAGTGTGTTATATGTTTAAGTGGACAAACAATACCGATAATCGTCTTGTTAACAGATTGCTTCTCAGGCTTGTCTACCTTGCTTGATAGATTTAAATTTGGACACCTATACTGATAATCAAATTAAAATTTGATATTGTCTTGCGAGTCTGTCTTTCTAATATGATTTCTACAATGACACATCTCAAACTGTTTTTTTCTGTTTTTATTTATTTTTTATTTATTATTTTGCTATTTAGTTTATTTAATTCGTTCACTAAGTGTCACAAATACAAAAATCTTAAAAACGTGAACTCTTGATTGAATTCTGCGACACAAGGCTTGTGTCGCTTATTTGTGTTGACTATCCTGCGACACAAGTCTTATGTCGCTTACTCTGTGGCCCAGCGACACAATCATTGTGTCGCTCTATTATGTCGCCTATTATTCTGCCCACACAGCGACACAATACTTGTGTCGCTTCTTGTGTCGCTGCCTTGTGTCAGGGGTATAAAAACCCTCGTGTCGCTGTAATTAATATCTAATTATCAGCGACACAACATTTCAAATCCAGCGACACAAAAGGAACCTGCGACACAAGCATCCCGATTAAAATTTCGAACAATCTGTGATTTTCTGTGAATCTTCGCGTGTTTCCACTTCTGAATCTTGTTCTCCTTATTATTCCGCATCTATAGATATGGCAGGTGTAAATGTGAACGCTTTGTTCTGGGAACCACGTCACAATGTGACTGCTTTTTTAGATGATGACAAAGAGTCGGCCGCACCATATAGACCCATGATCGATTTTCTTCGCCGCTCTCGGATCTATAATGCCATCACGGTCTCTACCGCTATCTACCGTGATCACATCACGGATTTTTGGGATAATGCGGCGATAAACTCAGATCTCCCATACACCAGGATTATCTCCCGAGTTCATGATCGTGAGATCATAATATCCGAACAGACTATCAGAGAGTTCTTTGAGTTTCCTGACAACTCAGAAATGCCCGTTACTTTTTCAAATGCGTTTATATCTGGCGGTATGATACGTCTGGGCTATCCAACCATTCCCAGAGATCAATATCGCAAGGCCTTTCTCACCAAGGTCTGGCGGTATTTGATGCATATAATGATCGTGTGCCTTTCTGCACGAAAAGCTGGTTTCGATGGCATCAGCCATTCAACTGCGTCAGCAATGCTGGCGCTGGTATACAATAAGCCCTACAATTTTTCAGGATATATCTTTCGAGCTTTGGTAGACCACACTCAAGCAGGTGAGAGCCAATGGGCTCTGTACCCACGATTTGTTCAACTACTCATCAACCACCTGCTCCCGGGATTACCGGTGGCCCCACAGCACCAATTCAGACCAACGCCAATGAATACCAGAATTTTTGTGGTCTCCGGCCAATATGCTAAGGGTGCACCGGTTCCACCTGACGTGCCTCTTTTTGGACACATTGTGGATGAGGCCTATGTGCCTCCGGAGGGTGACGAATTTGCCGAACCAGCTCCTATTCCTAGGCCACTGTCACCTCCACCACATGCACCGATTCATCAACAACAACACCAACAACAACAAATTCAACAACAACAACAACAAAATCCCGATCCTCAATTTGAAGATATTATGCGGGATATTGATGAGATCTGTCCCTCTCCTCCCAGGTCGACGGGCAAAAGGCCACGTGAGGATGTCACTTACATTGTCTCAGACGACATTCCTACATCCAGTCGACCGCGCACTTCTTCAACTGCAGGGCCTTCGGAGGTTCAGACTCCCGTGCATCCTCATCCTGATATTATAAAGCAACTTCTAGATCGGATGGAGGAGATGCAAAAGACTGTGCACGATCAAGCCAATCTCATTCAGTCACAAGCCGCCCTAATTGACGCTTAGACGTGTAGAATCAATCAATTAGAGGATAGGTTTAGGGAGTTAGAGAACCGGTCTATTGGTCCGGGGGAGTCTGTTCCCACCGGTCCATCAAGAGAACCAATAGGACCGGGTTCTGAATCTGTAACAGATGATGTACTTATTGAACCATCTAATGAAATACCTACTTTAGAGTACTTCCCTGTTCACAGAGTTCCAGGTCAACCGAGACCTCTAGCGGTTGATTATTCGTGTGCTGACCTCTCGTTTATTCAACAAATGATAAACGAAGTCAATTCTGAAAATGAAAGTGAAAACTTTGAGGATTCCGATGATGTTGATATTGAGGAGGAAGGACTTGATGATGATGAATTCTATGATGATGCACCGACCATTGAGACTGATTCTTCTGAGGATGAAAGTGAAGAAGAAACTGATAATGCATCTGATGCTCAGGCTCCTGAATGGTGGCCTCATGGTAAGGCTGGAATTCAGGTACCCGTAACTTGTAAATCATACAAGGTTAGTGGGGTGTATACGGGGTTGATAAAGAGTTGGAAGGTATCCAATGGTGTTTTCATGATCAAGAGACTTGATGGTATCCAATATTTCAAAAGATCATTCACCAAGTTGAGCACTTTACCAAAAGGAGAAGTAAATCGTCTTGCTCAACTCTCTTTGATAAATCCGTCCAGAGATGATCGTGCAAATTATATCCAAACCACTCTACAGCGAGAGATACGCACAAAGAGATATAACTTCATCAAACCGACTTTGGGAATTAGGTATATCTATAAGAAAAGGATAGACCCGGTGACCAAACAGCCAATATGCAGAATGCGTTATCCTCCGGCTGATTGTTTGAAGAATATTCCTCTGGAAATAATTCCCCTAGACTTTCTGAGAAGATTTCATTACTGGGAACTGGATGCTCATACCGGTGAAGCGGTTTTGGTTTTTGTTCCTGAGACAGAGCAACCAGAGAGGAACTCGCTTTATGGTTTGAAGAAAGCTCAGTGTAGAGTGTTTGATCCTATGAGCTTGATAAACATGTCATCAAAGGACTTGAGAAAATTGTTTGACAATCCGATTCGCTGG
Source organism: Logfia minima (assembly GCA_963921325.1). Classification (NCBI taxonomy): domain Eukaryota; kingdom Viridiplantae; phylum Streptophyta; class Magnoliopsida; order Asterales; family Asteraceae; genus Logfia; species Logfia minima. The sequence goes on along the minus strand of OY992765.1, from coordinate 24,159,226 downwards.
CGGTGTATCAGAGGATCGCACTTCAATATCAGAGGATTGTCAATGTTTGTGTGTCACATGGGATACACGCTGGCGGTGTATTCCCAACAGGCTGGGTTTGAACGAAGATCTTGAAGACCAAGCTGAAGACACGGGGGAGTTTGTTGATACATATTAGAGTGTCTGTCAGTTGGTCAAGTCTGTACTGTGTCTGTATATGTAATAGACTTAGAAAATTACATTTCCTGTGTACTGCGACACAAGGCTTGTGTCGCATGAGTTGTAGTTGCGACACAAGGCTTGTGTCGCATTAGTGATCTCTGCGACACAAGGCTTGTGTCGCAGAACGGCCAGACAGTTTAGTATAAATACCCTTGTTAGAGATATTTAGGGTAAGACATTTTCCCAATCATTTATTCTCTGTATTTGGCTGCTACACTAAGTTTAAGAAGAATATTTTGGGATTAGAGCTTATAAAGTTTTGTTTTCTTTTGATTTGCACTTAATACAAACTTTATATCTATTGTTGTGTCTTCATTAGCCGTTTGATTTGAGTAAAGATCACTATTAAGGGATCCACATAGCAGCAGGAGCAGTTGCTGGTGTTCCTGTAGGTGGTGGAGGAACAGAGATAGGTGGTGTTTCAGAAGCGATGTCCAGCCCATGAAGTAGTGTCACTATATCCTCTTCTTCATTTTCTTCGGGAATATTGAAAGAATCAAACAGTGTTTGATAGTCAAACAAATATTCGGGTCCCTTCCCCTGAGGGTTGTCAGTGTAATGGAAAAAGGTGACTTCAAAATGTTCTTCCACACGCTTGGTCACTAAGTTATACACGCGTTTGTTTGGTGAGTTATTAGAGAATCCTAGAAAAACACCTTCACAAGATTTCTCACCAAACTTAGCAATTCGTTCTTTGGTGTGCATAAAAGTGCATAGACAGCCAAACGGTTCAAGAAATTGTAGATTAGGCTTTCTGTTGTTGAACAATTCATAGGATGTCTTGTTCTTCTTCTTAACCGTTAATACCCGATTTAGAACGTAGCAGGCCATATTCACAGCTTCGGCCCAGAAGGTGATTGGAAGCTTAGAGTCAGATAACATTGTACGTGCAGCCTCAATCAAGGTTCTATTCTTACGTTCTACAACCCCGTTCTGCTGTGGAGTCCTTGCGGCACTGAATTGGTGTTCAATACCATTACTCAAACAATACAGTTCCATAATCGAGTTCTTAAATTCTGTACCGTTATCACTCCTAATTTTCTTGATTCTCAAATCACAAAGATTTTGCAGTTTGTCGAATAGATAGATGAGAATCTCAGGCACTTCATCCTTGGTCTTCAGAAAATAAACCCAAGAAAACCGCGAGTAGTCATCCGTCACAACCAGACAATAAGAAGTACCTCCCAAACTCTTCTTTCTGACTGGTCCGAATAGATCCATGTGAAGCAGCTCCAAGGGCTGCCCAGTTGAATTGGCCAGCTTCGGTCTGTGAGACTTCTTGTGTTGCTTTCCTTTCTGACAAGGGACGCAATGATCATTCAGTCCAAAGGATTGTTTGGGAACACCTCGCACAAGATCATTCTTGATCAGGTAGTTCATCTTGCGAAAGTGCAAGTGTCCCATACGTCTGTGCCATAATAACGATTCTTTCTCAGGAGCTTTAGAAAGAAGACAAGTGAGCTGTGTAGTTTCCACAGTACTCATGTCCAGAATATACGTGTCTCGCTCCCGAGGTGTCCTCAGTAGCACCCATTCTTCAGGGATCACAAATCCCGGCTTCAATATACAACATTCAGTGTCTGTAAAAGTAGTAGTGTACTTTTTATCGCACACTTGAGAGACACTGAGGAGATTGTGTTGTAATTGCTCCACAAAATTTACCTTCTCAAAGCTTACCATTCCATTGGTAAGCGTACCTTGACCAGAAATAACTCCCCCTTTATCACCAATGAAGGCCACATAACCTCCATTGAAAGCATGAACTTCAGATAAAAGAGAAACATCACCGGTCATGTGCCGAGAACAACCGCTGTCGATATACCATTTACTATTCTTTACAGATTCAGGTTGCTGCGGCACCACAAACAAGGTACATTAGTTAGAAATGGAGACCCAAGCCTTGATAGTCTTGGGTACTCCAGTAACATCATCAACAATGACCACATCAGTCAAAACTTTGTTTTCAAAAAGTTTAGAATGTTTGACTGATGAGGTATTGTTAGATGTAGAATCTTTGCAAGATTCCTTAATCTTCCAAACTTGTTTTGGTTTGGATGCTTGCAGGTCAACAACTTTGGGCTTTAAGTTTTGCAAAGTATTTTGCTCAACTTTGTTGACCTTAACAGTTGGGATAGTAGGCTTAGAGCATTTCATTGAAATAGGCTTCTTTGAAAGTTTTTTAAGTTTTGAGACTTGAGAAACCTGTTTCCCAGACTGTTTCTTTGCAAGCACATGACAATTATTTATCAAATGACCTTGCTTCTTGCAGTAAAAGCAAGATCGTTGCTCAAAACAAGATTGAGATTTAGGAACAAACCGATGAGCTCAACCAAAAGAAGCATGTGTTGAACAATCACACTTGTGTGAGCATTCAACAGCAGCAGATGCTTTAGTTGAAATTTTAGAAGATTTATTTAATTTAATCGTTTTAGAAACAATCTTCTTTTGAGGTTCAGCCATAGCTTTACCTTTTCCTTTTGTTATAGCCTGTTCTCTTTGTTCGATAGTAATTATATGATTTTCAGGCTTGACGTTTTTCTTAACTGGTCGATACTCTTGATCAGTTATATCCTCAATTTCAATTTCCTCTTCAATAATACGAGGAAGCACAGAAAGAGTCTTTCCTAATTTAGGCTCAACTATATTTTCAGATTTAATAAGTTCAGTCTGATGAATCTTGGCCTTAATAGTTTTAACTTTCTCAACCTTTTGAGTCTTACTTGTTTCAGACTCACTAGTATTAGCCCTAATAGGCTCAGGCCTACTAGTTTCAGGTTATTCACATGCAATGATGACATTTTCAGCCTTAACTAGCTCAGGCTTACTTATATTGATGCTCACAGTTGGTTTGACAGTTGTAACATCTATCTTAGTAAAGATAGGCATCATATCATTGACATTATCCCTAACAGGCATAGGTAAATAATCCTTAGGAGGTGGGACTTGATGAAAACCAAGTCCTGCCTTACTCTTAATGTCAGTCCTCTGTGCTTGTAGGATTTCATCAAAGACTAGAGAGGATGTTGAAAAGTTTGAAAGGTTTTTCTTTAAATTTAAAACCTCAGTTTGAGATTCAACAAGGTCCCTTTTAACAGATGATAGCATGTCAACATAGCTACCAATTTCATCTTGTTGTTCAAAAATTTTAGCTTTTAGTTCCTTTTTCTCTTCCAAAATAGCTTTTAACTTTTGACCACTGGCCTTATCACTGTCCCGTAACATATTATTTGTTTCAGTTAAATTTTCTATGACAGTGTTAAGGCGTGTGGTATCCTCTCTATACCTATTTAGCTGGTTAGTTAATTTAATGCATGATACACAAGATAAGGGTTCATCATGTACCTCATGCACTTCAGCCATTAGTGCCCGTTCTGTATCATCTTCATCTGGGTCAGACCATTCCCAAGCATTGTTGGAAAGCAGTAGCACAGCGGAAACCATCGCTTTTTCATCAGATCTGGTCTTCTCAGATGAGGTGGACTGAGAGGGCTTGGACAAACCGGAAGGTGGATTCTTCTTTCTGTCACATTCACGAGCAAAGTGTCCATAGTTGTGACACTGGTAGCATTTTACCTTGCTCTTATTGAATCCAAGACCCTTCTCTTCCGCATCAGTGACGTTCTTCCTCCCAGTCTTCTTCAAGAAATTTTTTACACGTCTTGTGAGCATAGCCATGCTCCATTTCAAGTCCATTCTTTCAAGCTCTTCTTGATCAATTTGACTGAAATCTTCTTCAGTCATATTCACAGTGCTGTTCTTGTTGGATAGGAAGTCATCATACGCTGACAAGAAAGCGGTGAATACAGCTGCATGTTCCTCAGCAACTGCAGGAGATGCTCCTATAAGATTGGAATAAGTACCACCCCCACTAGCAGAGTTTGTGGTAGTATATCCAAAACCACCAGATAAGTTAGGAGCACCAGAACTCCCAGAAAAGAATGCAGCCCCAGCAGCTTGATTTGCTGCAGCAGGAACATCCACACCATATAACATGGGATTCTGAATATGTGCAGTAGCCTTAGTCTCCTTCTTCTGCATGTCCAAGAGGTCAGCAGCAATCTGTCCAATTAGATCATCAAGCTCCATATCCATTATATCCTCGTCTTTTTCCATCAGCAGCACGCGTGTATTCCATTTCTTTGGTAATGAACCCAGAAGCTTCTTGTTTACATCAGTTTTGTCGAGATTTACTCCACCCTCAACCAATTCACTTACGAGCTGAGAATATCGACTACACAAATCTTCCAGAGACTCAGTAGGTAACATGTCAAAGACCTCAAACTGTTTCTTAACCAGATCCAGTTTGTTTCTTTTGTACTGATCACTACCACCACATTTCTTCTCAAACCCTTTCCATAAATCATAAGCGGTCTTGTAATGGCGTAGTTGTCTCAAGATCTGTTGAGGTAAGGCCATAGTAATCGCAGAATAGGTCTTTCGTTCGGTATCGAAAGCCTTACGCTCTTCAGGAGTCATTGATTTGATGGACTTTTCAGGAATAGGTCCATTACATATACCGGTTCGAACAGGACGTTCATATCGTTCTTCAAGATAGATCAGAATCTCAGCATCGTTGAAAGATACAAAAGCTTCAAACCGTTGACGCCAGTCTAAGTAGTTCATGCCTGTAGTGTACATCGGTGGTTTGTTTGTAGAACCCACCTCACTTGAATGCTTCAGCATTGCTCCAACCTGTTGAAGTGAAGTAGAAGTAGACATGGTAATGAAGTAGAAAATGACTGTTCAAAAAATTTGAAAAACTGTAAAATGCGACACAAGTGATATGTCGCAGAGGCTATGTCGCAAAAAGACTAGCAGCGACACAATTATTATGTCTTAACTGATCAGACAGCGACACAAGTGTTATGTCGCAGGTTCTGTGTCGCAGTATTAAGGTCGCTGAAGACCTTGTGTCGCAACACTATGTCGCAGAATTAAGGTCGCTGAAACCCTATAGCGACACAATATTATGTCGCACACTGTGTCGCAAACACGGCGCTGTCAGTACGAACAAGCCTCAAAAACACAGATTTTCGAACCCTAAATGTTTTTTTATCCAAAAAACCAATAAAGATACAGCTTTCTAGGTTCAAAAACACTACAAAACAACTATATAGCACCAATAAAGAAGATCAAACACTAATAAAATGTCAAATGATCAAGAAAATGCATAAAAGTTTAACCAAATGATTTGAAACCACTATCAATCATAGATATTGGCTCTGATACCAATTGTGGATCTCATAAGGGTGATCTTTACTCAAATCATAAGGTTAATGAAGACAAGAAGACAAAGCAAAAGATATAAAGTTTGTAATAAATGATAATCAAATGAAAACAAAACTTTATATGCACCAATCCCCAAAATATTCTCAACAAAAACAGTGTAGCAGCCAAATACAGAGAATAAAATGATTGGAAAATGTCTTGCCCTAAATATCTATAACAAGGGTATTTATACTAAACTGTCTGGCCGTTCTGCGACACAAGCCTTGTGTCGCAGAGGTCACAATTGCGACACAAGAACTGTGTCGCAACTACAACTAGTGCGACACAAGCACTGTGTCGCAGTACACAGAAAATGTAATTATTCTAAGTCTATTACATACACAGACACATTACAGACTTGACCAACTGACAGACACTCTAATATGTATTAACAGGTTTGACATCTATCTTTGTAAAGATAGGCGTCAAGTCATTGATATTATCCCTGACAGGCATGGGAAGATAATCTTTTGGAGGTGGGACTAAATGATACCCAAGTCCTGCCTTAGTTTTAGTATCAGTCCTCTATGCCTGTAGGATTTCATCAAAGACTAGAGAGGAGGCGGAAAAGTTAGAAAGCTTTTTCTTTAAGTTTAGAACCTCAGTTTGAGATTCAGCAAGTTCTTTTTTAACAAATGATAACATATCAACATAGCTACCAATTTCATCTTGTTGTTCAAATTTTTTTGCTTTTAACTCCTTTTTCTCCTCCAAAATAGCTTTTAACTTTTGACCACTTTCCTTATCACTGTCTCTTAACATGTTATTTGTTTCATTTAAATTTTCAATAGCAGTGTTAAGGCGTTTGGTGTCCTCTCTATACCTGTTTAACTGGTTAGTTAACTTTATACACGAAATACAGGATAAAGGTTCATCATCTACCTCATGCACTTCAGCCATCAATACCCTTTCTGCATCATCTACATCTGGATCAGACCATTCCCAAGCATTGTTGGAAAGCAGTAGTGCAGCGGAAATCATTGCCTTCTCATCATTTTTGGTCTTGTCAGATGAATTATACTGAGAAGGTTTAGATAAACCGGAAGGTGGGTTCTTCTTGCGATCACATTCACGAGCAAAGTGTCCATAGTTATGACACTGGTAGAATTTCACCTTGCTCTTGCTAAAACCCAGACCTTTCTCTTCCGGATCAGTTACGTTCTTCCTTCCAGTTGTCTTCAAGAAGTTCTTGACTCGTCTTGTGAGCATAGCCATACTCCACTTCAAGTCCATACGCTCAAGCTCTTCTTGATCAATTTGACTGAAATCTTCTTCAGTCAGATCCATAGTACTGTTCTTGTTAGATAGGAAGTCATCATAAGCCGACAAGAAAGCTGTAAAGACAGCTGCATGTTCTTCATCAACTGCAGGAGATGCACCTTTGAAGTTTGAATAAGTACCACCTCCACTTGAAGAGTTGGTGGTTGTATATCCAAATCCACTAGAAGTACTTGGACCCCCAGAACTACCAGAACTCCCAGAAAAGAATGCAGAACCAGCAACTTGAGTTGCTGCAGCAGGAACATCCACACCATATAGCTTTGGATTTTGAAGGTGTGCAGTAGCCTTGGTTTCCTTTTTCTACATGTCTAAGAGATCAGCAGCAATTTGTCCAACCAAATCATCAAGCTCCATGTCCATGATGTCTTCGTCTTTTTCCATCAGCAGCACTCGTGTATTCCACTTTTTGGGTAAGGAACCCAAAAGCTTCTTATTTAAATCAGTTTTGTCGAGAGTGACACCTCCCTCGACTAATTCACTCACAAGCTGTGAGTATCTACTGCACATATCTTCAAGAGACTCAGTAGGCAGCATGTCAAAGACTTCAAACTGTTTCTCGACTAGATCCAGTTTGTTCCGTTTGTATTGATCACTGCCACCACATTTCTTTTCAAAAGCAGTCCATAAGTCATATGTGGTTTTGTGATGGCGTAGTTGTCTTAATATCTGTTGAGGTAAGGCCATGGTAATTGCAGAATAAGTTTTCTTTTCAGTGTCAAAGGCCTTACATTCCTCAGGAGTCATAGATTTAATGGACTTTTCAGGTATAGGTGCATTATGAATACCGGTTTTCAAAGGACGTTCATACCTTTCCTCCAAGTAGATAAGCATTTCAGGATCGTTGAAAGATACAAATGCTTCAAATCTTTGACGCCAGTCCAAATAGTTCATACCATTTGTATACATAGGTGGTTTATTGGTTGAACCCACCTCACTATTATGCTTTAACATAGCCCCGACTTGTTGAAGAGATGTTGAGGCAGAAGCAGTCATTGTAACAGGCTCGAGAGACTTTTCAAAAGTTTGCTAGAAACTGGAGTATGCGACACTAAGGTTATGTCGCAAAAGGACTAACAGCGACACAGAGGTTATGTCGCAAAAGGACTGTGGCGCAAGACTATGTCGTACCGTAGGTTGCACGGTATGTCGCAACACTACGTCGCAAGATTGAGGACGCAAAAAACTTTATGTCGCACAATTAAGGTCGCTAAAACCCTATAGCGACACAAATTTATGTCGCAGTCTTGTATCGCAAAACGGCGCTGTCAGATGCCAAAAACTCAAAAACGAAAATTTTCGAAACCTAAACGATTTTTATCGAAAAACTTCGTAAAAACTTAGTTTTTTAGGTTCAAAAACTCCAATTTTCAGCTCCAAAATACCTATAATGAAGATCAAACACCAAAGAAGACGTTAAATAATCAAAATATGTATTAAAAACGTACCACAAACGATTTGATACCACCAAAATTCTTAGATTAATGGCTCTGATAACAATTGTAGATCCCTTAGTCTGATCTTTTAATCAAATCGTTCAATAACCCCACGTGCAGAATTCGTAGGATCAAATCAAACACAAATATAAAGGTTAAACGAATAAGAACAAATCAATAAGAACTTTATATTTGCTTAAACACAATTCTCTGATCAAAGTTACAGCAGCAAAAACGCAGAGAGTGTATACCAAAAAGTCTAACCTAATTACAAAGCAATTAGAGGTATTTATACTAATCTGGCCGACTTATGCGACATAAGCACTATGTCGCAAAGATTACTAATGCGACATAAGCACTATGTCACAACTACAACTAATGCGACACAAGGCTTGTGTCGCATAACACAGAAAATGTAATTCTAATTAACTCAATTACATTAACAAACACAATACAGACTTGACCAACTGACAGACACACTAAGATGCATCAACAGATCTTTATAAACAACTTCAACCTTGATGTTATTAGTGATTTAAGGGCTGTTTTTTTAATGAAGATGGATAGAAATGAGTGTGAGATTGTGTGTGTGTGTGTGTTTTTGGAAATTGAGTGAAAATGAAGGTGGAGTGTGAAATGAGTGAAAGTGAGTGAAGTGTGTTTGAAATGAAGTGTGCATGTGGGAGGGTGAGGGGTGAACGGTTTTGATTTATTTTGAAATTAAGTGTAAAAAGGGGATTAAAACACATTTTTTATATAAAAAATGTAAGTATCAAACTTGTATTTATCTTGTATTAAACGTGTACAAGTATTATATAAAGGTCAGATTTATTTTGAGACGTTTTGTGCTTAATATTTGAGATATAAATCAAAGTCTTTCAATTATAATTAATGCTTCTAATTGTGATTTAATTGTTCATGATATTTTTTTTAGTACTAATTTGTTAGATACATAATCGATTTAATTAAAGACGTTACGAAATTTTAGTTGATTCCGAATTTTGTAATTTTATGTAGAATTTTGCGACAAGTTATGAAACTTGGATTCTTTTATTTCGTTGGCTCTTTATAACTTAGTTGAATAATCCTCATGAACCGAGAACTTTCTAAGTAATTACTAAGTCGTTACAATGGTTTCGGTACACTTTGTTGGGACATGTTATTGTGACAACAGATCTAGCTTGTAATAGGACTAGTGTATTTATTGTCAAACTTGTAAAATTGGTTTTGACTCGTAAATATATGATATTAATTTATTATTATTATTTGTTTATTATATTTAGACAAGTAACGGATTCAAGTTAAAGTCAAAATCGCGAAATGAGAAGTCAACTCGCAGGTCTAATATCCTGCGAGATGAGATCTCAATTCGCAGACCATCTAGACTCGCAGGTCTCACCTGCGAGTTGAGATTTGGGCTCGCAATCATCTGGACTTGCAACTTAGCTTGCGAGCTGAGATGTGGGCTCGCAGTCCATCTGGACTCGCAGGCCCATGGGCTGCGAGTTGAGTCAACTCGCAAAGCCCATGGCCTGCGAGTTGAATCAGATATAAATATTTTAATGCTGCTCATTATTAAGTAGTCTAGAAATCCATGCCATTTTTACACACACCAAATATTTAATTATTCTCGTTTTTCGTGCACATATATTTATTATAGTATTAAAGGCTCGGTTTTGAGTGATTAACTTAGTTAATAATCAAAACGAAGCCCTTTAATTGATAGTAAAGTTATATAATCTTAAACCTAACGTATTGAGGGATTCCGCACCTCAATACTTAAAGATAATCCGTTATCGAACCAAGATCTAGCGACCTTACATTTGGTATCAGAGCTTTCGGGCTTAGAAACGTTGTGGTTACAAGGTTTTTGGTTATATAACATCTTTAGGGTCGTTTTTCGAACGAAATCTACGGATTTATTCGTAAAATACCAAAAAGTTTCACTTCCCAGATTTCGAGGCGCCGTTTTGCGAGTTGAGATTAGGGTTTCTGTTATTTGCGAGTTGAGAGTTATTTGCGAGCTGAGATCACTTGCGAGTTGAACTTCCATTGCGAGTTGAGATCAGCTGCGAGTTGAGATCACTTGCGAGTTGAGTTTCCATTGCGAGTTGAGATCCTCTGCGAGTTGAGATTTCTGCGAATTGACTTTACCTGCGAATTGAGTTTAGTTGCGAGTTGAGATTACTGAATACGCAAGATAACTTAATTTTTGATCTTAAAATGTCTGATTTAAGTCGAATGATCGAGATGGAACACGAGGTTGGCAAATCTAATGTTCCACCAAAGCTACTCAGACTTGAGGACTATTACGGGTGGAAAGACAGATTCGAAAGTTACTGTAGATTCCACGACATCACCATTTGGCTGTGTATTAAGAACGGATATGTTGCACCTACAGCTGAGGTAGGGAATGCAACTGTGATTGTGCCTTACGACAGGATGAATGACAATCAGAAGAAAGAATTCACTATTGATAATAAGGCACATTCATCGATAAAAATGAGCCTTCCCAAGGAAATCAATCACCAATTGAAGTCCTTTCACACAGCTAAAGAGCTCTGGAATGCTCTAGAGAAAAGGTGTGAGGGAAGCCCTCAGGTGAAGGCAGGCAAGTGTAATCTTCTGAAAAAGCAGTTTATGGTATTTAAAGCTTTTAGAGAAGAGGGCCTTGAAGCCTACACTACCCGGTTTTATCATTTATTAAGTGAACTTGACGACCACGAAATTTTCTACAATGACAAGGAAAAAACCGACAAATTCATTGAGGGTTTGCCTTGTAAGTGGGAAATGTATGGTATCATGCTCAAAGACAATGATGAACGGTATGCCACTATGACCCTAGAGCAGGCTATTGACAAGCTCAGGGGTTATGATTTCTCCAAGAAAACAAGAGATACAGATTCTGATCACCTACAGAATCCAGGTTTATACCATGGAAAGACCAGTATCTCTAATCCTTCATCCAATTCGACCACTGCATTGTTTGCTGGTGAAATTGATGAACTCGGAGAAATGTTAACAGAGGATATGTGCTTCATAGCTTCGGATGGCGGTGAAAAACGAAGCAGGAACAATTCTTCTGATAAGTCTACTCAAGGGCATCATAAGATGCCGATGAGTGTGAAATCAGCAGAACAACAACTTTCGGTGCTGGCTTCATTCATTGCTTCCTATGAAAATTATATTCAAGGGAAGATTAATGATCCTGCACAATTTGATGAAGATTATGATCAGGTTGACCCTGATGACTTAGAGGAAATGGACCTCCAGTGGCAACTGGCTATGGTGTCAAGGAGAGTAAAGAATTTCCTAAAGCTTACGGGTAGGAGAGTTGTTGGAAATCGACCAGGGTTTGACAAGTCCAAGGTCAAATGTTATAACTGTCAAGGTTACGGACACTTCGCCAGGGAGTGTCAACGACCGAAGGCTGATACAGGCATTGCAAAACAAGACTCTGGAAGTACTTTAACTTCCTATGATTGGTGTACTCCGCCTGAGCAAGCTCTCATGGCTGAAATAGACGATCAGGAGAAACCAACTGAATCAACTCCATACATGTCAACTGCTGAGGAATGTCAAGCTAATGTGCCACACACAGAAGTCAAGAGGAACGAGGAAGATGTGCTCTACATCAACTCGACTGAAGAAATGAGTCCCGATGACTTCGTTGCATACATGGCTTATGTACAGTCAGACAAGAAAAAGGTATGTCTGGATCTTCTTACTCTTGCTGATGTCTGTTACTTAGTTATTGACTTACAGACTCAGGTTAGTGTTTTTGCTGAATCTAACAAAACCTTAACATCTGAATTAGATATAGCTAAGTCAGTTCGTAGGTTAGGTGAGGATAAGCTAGCATTAACTGAAAAGATTAAGAGTGATGCCTTAGATAAGACTAGTCTAACTGACATAATTAATGAACAATGTGTTAAGATAGACGGGTTATATCTAAACCTTAATGAGCTAAATAGAAATATTGCTATTAGGGATAAAGAACTTTCAAAGTCAAACATGAAGTTAGTAGAGCTAAATAGAAAAATTGAAGGTTATAGAACATCCTCTTTGACCTTAGATAGAATCATTAGCTCTCAACGTAGTGTGACAGATGTTACTGGCCTAGGATATTCTGATGTTCCTCCGCCCTTTAATGCCAATTACACTACTTCTACTTCTATAAACTTAGAGATGACATATGCGAATCCTGACACTGAGGATTTGAAAACTCAACAGTCTGAAGCATCTGAGACTCAGAAAGATATTATTTATGACCTATCATTAGACAAGAGTACAGTCAAATCATTCACTAAAGTACAATTTATATCAAGTGGAATGATTGGTAGTACTAATGTAAATAATGAGTGAATTAAGAAACATAAGGAGTTACCTTCAGTGTCTTCTGATCAGACAAAGAAGGAGTCTGCCAAGACTGTTAAGTCACGAAAGTAGATGTCATGCTTCAAGTGTCATCGAAGAGGACACGTATCTTCTTGTTGTCCCAATAAGAAGATGGAGCTACTCCTAACCGCGAGAACAGTGATAAGACTAAAATTATCTCTAGTTCGAGCACAGACAGGTTAGGTACCAGACCAGGAATTGGTATTAAACATGTTACTGCTTTTAAAAGAGATGCTTCTCACAGTGTCTCGCCGCCCAAACCTAAACGGCATGAAAATTTTAATAAAGATCAAGTGCCGTCGAGGTTTATGACTCTGAGAAGGAACCAAAGTCACGTTGAGATTGGTTCTACATCTCGCTCACAAGGAGTTAACCAAGGGTTCTACATCTCGCTCACAAGGAAGTCAGTCAACTCATAGACCCAGGACCACTAATCATCAGGAAGCTGATGCTCCTTAAAAAGTGACCAAAGCTCCTAATGGGAAGGATGGTTACTTTAAAGAGCTACAGTTTGTCGATGACAAGGGACAAACCAAGACCGTAATGGCTTGGGTCCTTCTTGATAACTGATTGTGTACAACTTGTATGTGCAGGAGCAGACTGCGAACAATGATAATTGGTGGTATGTTGACAATGGATGCTCTAGGCACATGACAGGAACCAAAAGTCTACTGACAGACTTCAGAGGTGGACTGAGACAAGGAGTGCACTTCGCTGGTGATAAAGGAGGAGTAATTACTGGAAAAGGAACAGTTTCAAATGGAACTTTGACTCTAGAGGATGTGAATTATGTTGAAGAACTAACGCACAACCTAGTGAGTGTTTCCCAAGTCTGTGATAAAGGTCATCCTGTTCTCTTCACTGAGAAAGAGGCCTTGATCCTAAAGCCGGGTTTTATCATTCCAAAAAAATGGATACTGATGAAAGCTCCAAGGAAGAAGGACATTTATGCTATCAACATGAATGCTCCTATTACTTCAATGGTATCTACTTGTCTATTATCCAAGGCTTCAGAATCAGACTCTCTCCTATGGCATAGGAAAATGGCACACCTGAATTTTCGTAAAATGAACTACATAACAAAACATGAGTTAGTTCTGGGTGTACCATCGAAGAGCTTTGCATTTGAAGACAAGTGTATATCTTGCTTGATAGGAAAACAGCATAAGAAACCACACAAGTCTAAGACTGTGAACTCTATTTCCTCGTCTTTTGAGTTGCTATATATGGATCTCTTTGGCCCAATAAGCAAGAGAAACATAGGTGGCAAATGGTACAGTCTGGTTGTCACAGACGATTTCTCTAGATTCTCTTGGGTATTCTTTTTGGGATCTAAGGATGAAACTCCGGGCATTCTTATGGAGTTTCTAGATCTAATAGAGAACATCTATAGAAAAAGAGTTAAGAGAATTCGTAGTGACAATGGAACTGAGTTCAAGAATTCTACATTAAATGTATATTGCTTAAGCAAAGGCATTCAACATCAATTCAGTGCACCATATGAACCTCAACAAAATGGTGTTGCTGAAAGGAAGAATAGAACTCTAATTGAAGCAGCGAGAACAATGCTTGCAGATTCAAGGCTTCCGGTCATATTTTGGGCAGAAGCAGTGAATACAGCATGTCATATTCTCAATTGGGTTCTTACGGTTAAAAAGCAGAACAAGACATGTTATGAGCTTTTGAACAAAAAGAAACCGAACTTAAAAGGGTTTGAACCCTTTGGAGTTTCATGTACGTTGTTGAAGACAAGTCACCAACCTAAATTTGGTGAGAAGGCTGACGAAGGATACTTCCTAGGTTACATGCCTAACTCACCAAACAAACGGGTGTTCAATAAAACTTCGGGACGTGTTGAAATAGTTTATAACATCGAAGTTATGAGCTATACACATGACTCGCATAAGGGATTGGATTGGCAATTTGATTATTCAGATCTTTTCAAGTCATTTAAAGTCCCTATTAGTGACTATGTCAGTAACTCAGATATTCCTGAGCATTTGTTGTCGGGAGATGAGGATCCCACTCCTTCTCCAACATTGAGTGCTCAAACGTCTGATGCTAGGACTATTGTCGATACTGATGTGGTCCCCCCTATCGAGTCACTACAACCTCAAGATTGTGAGGATCCTGAAATTGCTTCTCAAAGGATTGTGGATGATGTTCTCACTCCTCTGAGGCAATTAAGGATATCAACTACTAATGATGGTATACCACCTTTGGAGGAAATTGGTACCAACTTACAGGATGATATTCCAGTTGAACCTGTTACTTCAACCAGAATTAATAGGAGTCATCCAATTGATAATATCATCGGTGATCCAAATTCTCCTGTTCTTACTCGGAATCAATCTAAAGCTAGTACATCCACTCATTCAAGCTTGTATGCTGAAATGAACGAGACAGGGATCTCAAATCTATGTCTATATTCATGCTTTATCTCACAAATTAAACCTAAGAATGTTTAGATAGCTTTGAAGGAAAATTCGTGGGTCGAGGCAATGCAGGAAGAACTGTCTCAGTTCACAAAATTGCAAGTTTGGGAGTTGGTTGACTTACCTGCTGGAGAATATCCAATTGGAACTAGATGGGTATTTAAGTGCAAGAAAGACGATCGAGGAATCGTGATTCGCAATAAAGCTCGTCTAGTTGTCCAAGGTTTCAATCAACAAGAGGGGATTGATTACAATGAAGTGTTTGCACCTGTGGCTAGGCTTGAAGCAATTAGATTATTCTTAGCATTTGCAGCCTCAAAGAAAATAAAAGTATTTCAGCTGGATGTTAAGAGTGCCTTCTTGTATGGCAAAGTCAAAGAAACGGTGTATGTTTCTCAGCCTCCGGGATTTACTAATCCAAAGTATCCAGATAGAGTATATCGTCTGGATAAGGCTCTATATGGATTACATCAAGCTCCGAGAGCGTGGTATGAAACACTGTCTACTTATCTTCTTGAGAATGGATTTACAAGAGGAAGAATTGACAGTACACTCTTTGTGAAATGGAAAAGGAGAGACTTTCTACTTGTTCAAGTATATGTTGACGATATCATCTTTGGGTCATCTGACGAAAAGATGTGTAGTGAATTTGAAAAAGTTATGAAGAACAAGTTTGAGATGTCAGCAATGGGTGAATTGACATTTTTCTTAGGATTGCAAGTGGATCAAAAGAAAGATGGATATTTCATTCATCAGACTAAGTATACTAATGAGCTTCTAGAACGATTTAAGATGGAAGAATCAAGAATTTTTCATACTCCTATTCCGGAAGCCCATGGTATTGGTCCAGATACATCGAGTGATAGAGACGTGGATCCTACTCTTTACAGGGCCATGATTGGATCACTAATGTATCTTACAGCATCAAGGCCTGATATAATGTTTGCAGTATGTGTCTGCGCAAGATATCAAGCTACTCCTAAAGAATCTCACATGCAAGCTGTAAAACGAATTCTTCGTTACCTCAAAGGGAAGACTTTGGTATCCGACTGATGGAGACTTAGATTTTGTGGCTTACACTGATTCTGATTACGGAGGATGCAATCAGAATAGAAAGTCTACAACTGGTGGATGTCAATTCCTAGGAGGTAGACTAATCTCTTGGCAGTGCTAGAAGCAAATGTCAGTCGCCATTTCTACATGTGAAGCTGAGTATGTTGCAGCTGGCAGCTGTTGTTCTCAAGTTCTATGGAAACAACAGCAACTGCTTGATTATGGGTTGAGTATAACAAATACTCCTATGATGATTGATAATGAATCAACGATCTCTATAACCAATAATCCAGTCAAGCACAGTGAAACTAAGCATATTGATATCCACATCACTTCATTAGAGACTGTGCTAAGAAGAATTTGATAAAGTTAGCTAAGGTTCCATCTGTGGATAATTTAGCAGACTTATACACCAAAGCGTTCGACAGAGCTCGATTCGAGAAATTGGTGCAACTAAATGGAATGAGAAATCCAGAGGATTAGTCTTCCATAGAGTTATTTTGTAGTAATTAGTCGTTTATATTTATTAGTTGTTTATGTTTATTTAAAAAAAAAAAAAAAAAAAAAAAAGGAAAAGGGGGTAAGGCGTATGGCATTCATTTGCTTGTTACCTACGGGGAATCGCCTCCGATAAGGGTTAAGTCTTTATCAACTGGGAAATGATAGTAAATTAGAGGAATCGGCTTAATAATTGTAGGAACAAGTCTTAAGTTAGATGTGTTAGTAGATTCAAATTAGCTACATGAACTTTACATCTTTCAAACCAGGTTTTTACTTATCTTTATTTTAGTATACACCTCTCTCCACACGTTATACTTTGCTTGAAAACTTAAGATCTAGACAGCTTCATTACATGATTTACTGGTAGGCAAATTCTGCTTTGATTTCTGAGCATATGATAAGCTATAAATCTTCTGTGTGTTATCTCGTGTGATTTGCTATATGATTTATGACATAAGTCTTAATTGATGAAGGACAGTCTGACCATACACTGTTATCAAGAAATCTATGAAAATATATCAAGGCAAATAATAAGAATTATGGCTATTAGTAAAACTACTGGTGTCTTTATTGTGCTAAGTACAGACTTGACTCCTTTAGTTTTGCCAATGGTTTTAAGCTTGTTTTGTCTATACTAAGGGATCTTATGTTGTACTAAGTACAGATCTAGAACCACTAGTATCCACAAAACGGGTTTGATGTTTGTCACATTTTAAAATTCACTCAAAGGTATGTTATATGCTTCGAAAAGAACATCATTTAGTGACCTCTACCTTGAAAGTGAAAGATACAGTGTTATGTGTTCTACTAAATTTCTCAATATGTCTTACTTTGAATCACATTAGGTAATACATATACAAACAATAAAATGTTTGCTTGGAAATCAGTGTAGCCTTTGTTTATATCGATTATAATACCAGTAATCGTCTTGAACTGTCCGTGATATTTAAATCACTTCATTTTGATGTGAATGTTATATTCGGTGAAGATAGGTAACCAAGTTATACTTTTATAAATGTAAGTTGAAAAATGGATAAGTTGTGAGATTTTGTGTAACTTATTGTGAATTTCATGAGGTATGAATACTAACAATCTTCTTAGAACTTTTACTCATCAATTGGTTCAGCTGTTTCCTTCTAATATGATCCCACTGTCGATAAATTCTTAACGCCCTCGATTAGGATTAATTTATTTTATTTTATTTTTCGTCTAGTGTTTCTGTAATACAAGGGTACTTGATACCAATGTTTATTATGAACCATTGTCGTTTTATTTTATTTCATTTTATGTATTAATTCGTATTTTTCTTACTCTTATTTAATTTTATTTAATTTTATGTTTTTATTGTTCGTTACAAGACAAGTAAAAAATATTGTATTTTAGACTTGTATGTGCACGATATTCTCTGAAAGACAAGTGAAAAATACTCAAATTAATTTATGTGATTTTCTAAGAAAATAACAAGTGAAAAATATTAGTTATTTTAGACTTGTTTTAACTTTTGGACTTAAAAATGACGTTTTGTAATTAAAATGTATTTTTTGGACAAAAATTGCGAGTTGTGAATAGTGTTGCGAGTTGACTTTGGGTTGTGTTGCGAGTTGAACTCAACTCTGCGAGTTGAGTTTTGCGAGCCGAGTCAACAGGTATAAAGACCTGCGAGCCCGCTGAAACTCCCACACAGTTCTGCGAATCCAGATCTCTGTTACGAACCTATTGTTGCAAACCGAGATCACTATTCCTTTTATTTTCGAAATTTTTGTTTGAGGATCGGATTTTTCACTCCATCGATTTTATACACTTTATCATTGTGATCATTTTAAGGTATAAATCAAGCTAATCCACCGTGTAATTTGATCAAAAACGACATTTAAATAAATGAGGTTTTTGGTTTTTAAAATTACAACAATCACTAAAATATAGCTCAAATGTACAAGAAACCTTAGGGTTTATGTAAATCTGAGTATATTGAACAAGATTACATAACTTGATTGCTTTCAAACTCACCAAAATTTAAAATTTTTTATGAATTCACCCAACAGTTCATGCTGCGAGTTGAGATCCAGACTCAACTCGCAGCCCGCTCCTGCGAGTCCACTTTGAAGTTTGACCTGCGAGTTGACTTGCGAGTCCACTTTGCGAGTTGACTTGCGAGTTGAACTTGCGAGCTGACTTGCGAGTTGACTTGTTGACTGCGAGTTGAACTTGCGAGCTGACTTGCGAGTTGACTTGTTGACTGCGAGTTGAACTTGCGAACTGACTTGCGAGTTGAATATTTGACTTGCGAGTTGACTTATTCTGTGAGCAGAATTGTTTGAATTTTCAATTTTAACTTACGAATTCTCGATAGTTTAACTAATTAAGCGTTTATAGGTTAAATAGTCTACGGTTAGACTTGTCTACTTTAATGTAAACACGTAAAACCGTATACTTTATAAGACTTATGACTTTCTGTAATAAGTAATATACCTGTCTAGTTCGACTTACTGATTCTATATATGTTTAACAACTATAATTGATAATTAAGTTTCACGACTTAATAGTTCAATTATGAGTTGTAGATCATATAAGTTTATCATATTGGTTAAACTAATTGTCTAACATTTGTGTAATTTGTGATATTACAGATATGGCTCGACTATTCGCTGCTCATCACAACGTAGTTGTTGATCTAGATGTCAATGCACGAGGTGCATCCAGGGTCGCTCGGATTCTTACATTTCTGAGTCGATCAAGGATACAGTATGCCATTACAGAGTCACCTGCTCTTTCACAAGATATACTTACCCAGTTCTGGGCTAATATTGTATATGACACATCTGTGAATCCTCCGGTCATCCAGACGCGGATTAATGATCGTCCGGTTATCTTCTCTGCCTCTGATATGAGAAATATATTACAGTTGGGAACTGTAGAGCAGGAAGATGGACCAACTGAGTTTCCGTCTGACTTTATCGAGGGAGCTCTAGGACGAATGGGGTATGTTGGACCCAAGAGAGGCCGTCAGTTTTTGAAGGCGCTCGTATTCGGAGAATGGAGATTCTTACTCCATGTCTTGGTCACGATATTTGGCCCGAAGAAGGGCGGATATGATGAGCTAAGTTCCTCCTTACTTTCAGCTGCACTGTCACTGGTTTACAACAAACCATACAGTTTCTCAGACTACGTTTTTGGAGAAGTAGTTAGACAAATCTTGAGAGGTGTCAGGTCTCAATTCATGTTATATCCCAGATTCTGTATGCTGATCATTCGGGCTTCTATCCCTGATCTGCCGGTTTTTCAAGCAGATATGAAGGTGGACACTATTGGGCTCAGGGCTTACAATGCTATGTTCATGCAAACCTCACGTAGGTTTGAGATGCAGCCTCAGCTGACTGAGCTGTTTGGATTCTTGGTTAATCCTGAGTATATTACGCCACCGAACAATGGTTGGATTGATGTTGATGTGGCTGCAGCTGTGCCTGCACCACAAGAGCTGATAGAGGAGGTTCTGAATCAGGCAAATCAGCAAGAGCCACAAGTTAATGCTGAAGTTGCTGGTGAAGTAGTGCAACAAGTTTTGGCTGAAAATGATGATGCAAATGATCCTATCTTACAGGATGTGGATCAATATATTGCTGAGCCACCACGAGTTGAAGAGGACACTGATCAGGTCTTTAAAGATATAGATCAATTTTTGGCTGCAGGTCCGAGTACCTCTGGCCCACCTCCACCTACTGAGGCATCTGATGCTGTTGGGCCATCGGGCAGAGATGGAGAAGCTGCTTCTGCTTCTGAATCTGAGTCTGATGCCGATGATGATGATGATGATGAGACTGGACCACCAGGGTTTGTCTCCGGTATCCCTGAAGGGATGATTCGTCAAGGATCAAAATTGATTATGGATCCGGCATTGAAGTTAAAGAGGAAAGCCGTGGACCAAGATCCCGATTTTGTTTTGGTTGACGAAGAAGAAGAAGAAGAAGAAGAGGAGGAGGTGCTTATTACTCGACCTCGCAAGCTGATCAGGCAAACAGCTTCAACCTCTGCAGCTCCTATACAATCAAGTTCTACTCTCTCAGAGGCTGAAACGATTGCTGCTTTGGTTCGCCCGTCTTCGCACCCAACCACCAAATCCAGTAGGATTGCTGCTCGTCTTTTAACCGATGTTGCTACCGAGATAGCAAAGAAAATGCAACCGCCCGCTCCCACGCCACCAACCACCACTACTGCTGCTCCATCCACCTCCTCTGCGACTGATTCTGATCGTATTAATAGCTTAGAGTCCAGAGTTCGAGAGTTGGAAGAAACTGTAAAATTCTTGATTTCTCAAATGCTGTCTATGTCTGATAACATGACTAATCAGAATGATGCCTATTCACTGCTCATCAAGACTAATAACAATCTGATAGATGATGTAGCTGACAAGCAGAGGCAAATTGATAGACTTAATCGCCTTGCTCACACCTTTCTGAAGGACGTGCCATCTCAGGGGAAATAAAGGCCTTCCAAGAGTCTTGTAAAGAAGATGAGCTTGCAAAGAAAAAGAAGAATGATGAAGACGATGATCCCTCAGCTGAAAAGGAAAGTGAGCTGGCTGGTCCTTCAATGACTGGTCAGCAGACTACACTTCAGGGGGAGTCTGCTAGAGCTAGTGGAAGTGGTAGTGGAGCTGGTGCTGGTGCTGATAAGGGTGGAGCTGAAGAAGGTGACACTTGTATTAATATAGACTGATTGTAATTATTAATACATTGTAACTTTGAATTATCTTGTAATATAATTCTGTAATTAAGATGTTTAAACTTGAATGTTTAAAATGTTATAATTATGAATGTTTGTATATTATAAGCCTTTTGTAATTCTAGATTGACTATGATCGATAAAAGAGTTATAAGATCATATAATATATGATGTTCGTATATTATAAGACTTATTCAAAGTTTAGATCGATTATCATAATCGATGAAAGATTTGAATAAGTGTCTATATAATATATTTTAAATACACAAAGGGATTAATAAGAAAAATCTTAGATTGATTCAGGGAAATCAATGAAAGAACTTATGATATTAATCTATTTGTGTATGTATTTCTATAGGTCATGAAATGTTGAACTTATCAGATTCTGAAGGCGACATGCCAGATGAATTAGATGAGGACATTGACTTTGACCTTGAAGAAGGAGAGTTTGTACCTCCTGAAGATTGGACTTTCATTGTTAATGATGGGGCAGACGAGTGTGTAGATCTTGATGCTGATGTTGATGAACACATCGTAAGCCCATCTACAACTAAAGTGGTCATCCAGGAAGAAGATTGTGACAACCCTCAAAAATTGGTACATTCCGTACACACTAAAATCATGCATTCTTACGCTAATTCCCTTTTTAATGAAACCAAACTTGATTTAAACTGAGATAAGTCTAGCACACGCCCACGTTGCACAATTTGGTGCACACTACTTTAATGCTTGAAGCATTTCGTTTAAGTAACTGTTGAGAATTTAACAATATAAATCGGACGATTTCCGATAAACTCGAACGTTGGTGATAAACGTTTCCTAGATAAAATTAAACAAAACGACAATTACTTACGAAGGAATTGGAATTTACTAATCATGTTACAACCTACTTTAATCTCCCTAGAAATCCTTACTAGCACCTAAACATCAAGTTTTGAATCGAAGTAGCTCAAGCATGTCAAAATAATTCCAAGCAAGCTAGCACATAGCTCTAATTTAACCAAGCATGCTAGCACATAGCTTTAATTAAATCCAAGCTAGCTAGCAAGTAGGTCACTAAATTCAAAATGCAGATTTTCCTTTTCTTCTTGTCTACATAACTCCATTTTTAACCATAGAATCTTCCTCCCTCCTTGCTAGCTTAATTTAACTCCTACATGCCTTCTTGCTTGATGATCCACGCCACTTGCAAAAACAATCAAGTGTTTCTCCTACTTGCTAAGTTGATTGATGGAGTGACTAAGCACCTCCCATCAATCCTTTAATTTCTTCCCATTTAAGAAAGGCTATATACAAGGAAAAGCATACGTACATTCCCATTTCAAAATTTACACTTCAAAATTCTGCACAACTCTCTCATTTTCCCTCTCATTTCATCACCTTTCACTACCTTCTTCAAGAACAACCACCATAAAACCACCATGAACCACCACCTTTTATACATCATTTTTCACCTTCTTTTAAGCTCTTGATCATCATTGGGTCCTTGTGATTTCATAATCTTGAGATTCACATCATCACAAAGGAAAACTAGGAGTTTGGGGTTTTAAAAGGATTGTTGTTGAAGCTTTCAAGTTCTCTTCTTTCTTACCATTTCATCCTAGAGCATTGTAAGGAAACTCTTCATTTTGATCTCTTCATTTCCTTCATTTTAAATACTTACACGCTAGATGTTCACTCATACATTAAAATCAACTAATATATATGTGTTATTAATGGTGAAAACTCGTTAAAAAGAACTAAAGAAACTCAAAACTCAAAGAAACTTACTGGACAGAAACTTTGGACGAATTTAGAACATCATAACTCAGTCATAAAATAACCAAACTTAGTGATTCTCAAGACTAAAATTAAGTTTAAGAAGTTAGGTTTCCAACCCAAGTGGTCTCATGTAATTTGGACAAGTTTTGATACCTCAAATCGATTTTATAAGAACATATGTCTAATCTGTCTTCAGGAGACGAAATATGACTCTACTTTAAGAGACCATAACTTTTTATCCACAGATCCAAAAGAGATGAATCTTTTTCCTAAAGGTCAAATTTTGTCTTAGCTTTAAAAGTAGTATGATCACGTTTTGTGAAGATGAGTCTAGCTCAGTAAACAAGTGATTTTCCTATCAACTGTCCAGAAACGTAGCTGCTGTACCTTTGTATACTAATAAATATTTTTGAACCCCTTATACTTGTTCAAAAATTATGAATCTTACTTTTCTGTAAACCTAAGATACAGGGGAACATATGATAAAAATTTCATAACAAAATAAGTCCGTTTGACTAGTCAAAATGACATCACAAAAAGGCTCAAATATGGTCAGAATCTATTCAAGAAAAGTAAACAGCATTAACTTGAACAACATTAACTTGGGAGCAGTAGTAACGGTGTAAGAGCAGTAGTAACTTGGCCTAGCAGTAGTAACGATGGAAGAACAGTAGTAACTTGGCCTAGCAGTAGTAATATTGGAGAGCAGTAGTAACGGTGGAAGAGCAGTAGTAACTTTGGCCTAGCAGTAGTAAAATTGGACAGCAGTAGTAACAACGGAAAGCAGTAGTAATATTGTTTTTCAGCCTTTGATTTCTTCTTCAAAGTTGTAGGCCTTTAAGTTACGAAAATTTGGACATTTGAATCACCTAAATCGGAGTTCGTATGAGAGAGTTATGACCAAAACTGTGAAGCCTCGCCAAAACTACAATACTTCTTCATTTTTGATATTTTCTTCAACGTTTTTACCCGTTTTCTTCTCGCATCCGTTCCTAGCGATAATAAACACATTTAAAGCATATTTAGCACCAAAATATAATTTAACTAATTTTGAATACGAATAAAACGAGAGATACTACGAGGGAATAAACATGAAAGTAATTGAGTAATAGTTTCCTATCTTAAACGAATAAAGGAACTTATTTAACTTCACGTTTTAGACAAACGTTAACGAAAACTATTGAATGAATTGAAAGGTGCGTTATCACGAACAATATAAGTTTTGAAAGTATAAATCTATAACGTATACTTTAATAACAAAGTAACTATGTTTTCGAGAAACATACAAGTATACACACAAAACTATCACCAACGGGTCGTACACTTTTCGAAAACGAAATACTCTTTCAATCTATTAATTGAGTGAACAACTAGCATAGATATGCGGGTAGCTATCTACTTATACAAACCTAGGTGTGCGGGTAGCCACCTACTATTACGAGCAAGGATGTGCGGGTAGCCATCTACTTTTACAAACCTAGATATGCGATTAGCTATCTACTCATACAAACGACCTCATGCGTATAGGGCGCGAGGAGGCTATTTTGGGCAAACTTATTTCTTTAAACGCTAGCTCTCACAAAGCTCATCAGGTGAGTTCACAGCCCCTATTTTACTGCTTTTTACTGCTTTATAAACTTGGGGTGAAAAACATATGTACTGTTTACATACAAATTGTTTTCATGCGATGATTGAAAACCTGACAACGAATCCTTGTGCGAACCTATGTTAAACTAGTTGTAGTGCATAGAAGTCCTCATGACTACAAACTGTAACCATTAGCTAGATGACGCTAGCCACCGAATATGCGAATAGTACTATTGGGATGACATCCCTCCCACTTTTGTTAGTCATGCTAACTGCCGACTGTATGTCGAGACGAGGAGCGTATATTTTATTGGTCCCAGGCAAAAACAACTAAAAGTCGTGGTTTGGTTATAGGCCTAGGTGTCGGCACTTTAACTCGTAAGGTCTTGCAAACCTTCGGGGGATCACCGTCAGCTACTTATTGTTTCAAACTATATATATCATCGTACTAATCGCCATGGATGGCACGAAATGATTTGGGAAACGTTTACTAAACACTTGGTTTAAATGATGATGTCTTAAACCTGTGAATTTCACTCAACAATCTTGTTGATCCTTTTAACTATGTTTTTCAGGGAATTAGCAGCGACGTAAGATCATGCATGCATACTTTGGGACCCTTGCTTACCACGATGAATAGGATGCCATTCTTTTGATAACATTGAGACTATTATTTTATGATTAAAATGTTAATCATGACGTTTTGTTAAACATATATCGTTCTTGTGAACACAATGAATATGTAACCGTTGAACCTAAACTATTTATGGCATCCTAAGTATATGTTTGCGATAATCATATGCTCTCGATTTACTTGTCGAACTGGATCGCGTCACGCCCCCGAGCTTCCGCATTTACTAAACGAGACACGATTTTATTGGGGTGTGACAGATTGGTATCAGAGCCATTGGTTATAGCGAACTAGGAGTCTTAGAGACCTAGACTATAGCCTTGGACTCGAACATGCATTCATACCTTCACTCATGCACTTGCATCACTTATACCTTATCGTACGGAAACACAAACAACACTACACTACTGAAGACTACCTTATCCTCGTGATTAACATCGACGAGAATTCGTCTGAGCTCAACTACGATAGTGAAAAACCTCACTACACGTCTGTATATGATAACCTACCGTCCCGCTTTCGAGCAACCTTTGATGATGATTGTAACCAGACACCACCGTTATCATCGCCACTACTTCCGACGATACCCGACACGACTCGTGAAGTCGCTATGGCATATAATCTACTCGCCAAAATGGCACGTGCACCTGAAATGGGTGAACCTTCCGAACTACTCATTTACTCGGACGAGGGGAGCCTATACTATAACTGATAAATTAGCGAGTATTCCTCAAAGTATGACTAGTTCGGGTGTTGCATCATCTGACTTTAATTTGACATAGCTTGATCACCTATGTACAATTAAAGAGGAATTGATGCGAGATCGGAAGTGGTTATATGTAGTAAGCGTACAACCTAGGATTCACTTAAACAAGGAAACCCCTCAAAGTAACTGATATACCTATACTGGTCGCCATGACCAACTCACACGTTAGGAGCCTTCCTGAGCTACACGTCTACGTCATGAAGTTGCAGAGCGATACGACACATCTAGATGAGACTAGGATACTAGCGTACTCCCGTTATCTTATCAGGTCTACGAATGGCAGGTTGTGCCTACCCTATATCATACACTGAGAAACCTCGTATAAATGGGTAAATAAGAACCCCATCACATTTTGTCCCGCGTAAGAAATTAAGTACAAATGTTTTTCTTACTTAATGTACGAGGTGACGTAGGATGGTTTGTATTCCGCGTTCTTGTGTTGGCATTGATCATTATATACCCTTACCGCTTTCCTTATTACGTGTACAAATACCTAAATCATGCCACCAAGACGCCAAAATACCATATACAACCAAAGAAACTCAGAATCCACGAACGCCAAGGCCGTTGAAGGAAACAACTGACATGGTCAACAAAGTAACAAACATCAGAGGACTAAGAGGGCCTACATTGCAACCACGTCAAGAACAAAGAGTTATAAGTGAAATATGCCAAAGTGTGTAAAGTGTAGAAGACACCATTAGGGCATGTGTAATCATTTCGACATCTACAACAAATGGGGTCATAAGGCAAAATTTTGCAGAAAGAACCCTTCCATTCAAGACGATAATAGACAACAGAACACTAGATGTTTCGAGTATGGGAACCCGGACGACTACCGGAACAATTGCCCGAAAATCAACAACAACAACAATAGCAACGCCAATGACAATGGCACCACTCACCCCAGTGATTATATTCAAAGGGTAGTA
The DNA here is from genome assembly GCA_963921325.1 of Logfia minima. Classification (NCBI taxonomy): domain Eukaryota; kingdom Viridiplantae; phylum Streptophyta; class Magnoliopsida; order Asterales; family Asteraceae; genus Logfia; species Logfia minima. The sequence goes on along the minus strand of OY992765.1, from coordinate 24,132,260 downwards.
ATGATATGACTGCTTAGTGACAAGATGTTTATTGGTTAAAACTATTGTGCGGGGAAAACCTTTTCCATTTTACAACATGTATTTAAAAATTATTTCCTACCTAGTACTACAATTTGGGTTTAAGGAAATCTTATGATACTTGGTGTATGTAAAAATCAAGTAGAGAATATCGGTTCAATATGACAATTTATTTTTACAACGTTTTGTTTGCTCGCTCAATTATTTTCAAGTTTTGGAGTATTATATGCTCAAGATTTTTATGATCAAGTATCTTGTCACTATTATTAATAGGATGTTCTAGCATAGGAAATGGCAAACCTAGCTGTAAACGGTTACCGATCCGATGACGATCTGATCCTGGAAGAACAAATCCAGTATGAATATCTCGACGAGATAGTTGTTCCAATAGAAGAAGTAGTTGGGGAGATAGACGAGAGTCAAAATGGCGGGATAATCCATATAGACGAATATGAAAGGTTGAGAGATCAAGCTACAGAATTGGATGCCCGAGTTTGGGAAATCGGGATGAAGTGCAAAACCTATGAACTAGAACGGAGAATTGCAAAAAGGCCTATTCTCGTGCAAAAAGGCCTATTCTCGTGCAAATCAAGGATAGGATTTGTTTCTGGAAGAAACTAGCGACTAATCTGAAACGAAAGGTTAAACCTTGGATCAAGAGGAAGTGCCGACAATCCACCGAGGACAATGTGAACTGCACTACGTCTCTACGTTATAACGACATGCTAGAGGCACGTTATTACCCACATGATCTAAATCTAGAATAGATTAGAAGTAGAAGGTATCTCGGATATATGTATATATATATATATATGTAAGAAGATGTATTGAGGAGTAGATAAGGAGTAGACCTTGATCAAGTTTGTAACAAACGTCTCAAACTTTTGTACGAGGCTTGATGCGTTCTTATATATAAGCTTTTTGGTCTATCGAATCTAGATCACTTTTGGAAATTGAATCCCATAAATTAGACACTAAGTACACCATAGAATTAACTGATGGAAAACAAACCGAATCAAAAGAAGTTATATCAAGGTGTACCTTAACTCTCGAGGAGCATCCTTTCGAAATTGATTTATTGCCTGTAGAGCTAGGAAGTTTTGATATCATAATCGAAATGGATTGGCTATCCAATAATCATGCTGAAATCCCATGTTACGAGAAGGATGTACGAATCCCATTACCATCTGGTGAAACACTAATAATCCTACGAGAAAAGAAGAGGAGTGCTCTAAAAATAGTCACTTGCATGAAAGCTAGCAGGTACCATCGAAAAAGTTATCAAACATTTTGGCACACTTTGTGGAAAAGAAACCTGAAGGGCTACACATATACGACATACCCATAGCACGAGATCACCCAGAAGCGTTTCCTGAAGATTTTCCAGGAATACCACCCCCGAGACAAGTTGAATTCCGCATCGACCTAATACTCGGAGTCGCATCGATTTCGCGCTCACCCTACTTGAAATGCAAGAACTATCTACACAACTACAAAAATTCTTACACTTAAGATTCATCCAACCGAGCTTTTCACCTTGGAGAGCTCCGGTCTTGTTCGTGAAGAGGAAGAATGAATCCATGTGTACATGTATCGACTACCAAGAACTGAATAAAGTAACTATCAAAAACTGATACTCTCTAGCGCGCATTGACGATTTATTTGATCAACTTCAAAGTTCTAGCTGTTATTCAAAAATCGATCTACGTTCTAGTTAGCACAAATTGAAAAGTGCGAGAATAAGATGTACCTAAAAACCGCGTTTAGGACTTACCATGGTCATTACGAATTCCTAGTCATACCTTTCGGACTGACAAACGCACCAGTTGTGTTCATGGATCTTATGAACAGAGTCTGCAAACCCTATCTCGATAAATTCGTCATCGTATTCATTGATGAAATCCTTATATACTCTCAAACGAAAGAAGATCACAAACAACGCCTGAAGTTAATTCTCGAGCTACTAGAGAAAGAGAAGCTATATGCAAAAGTTCTCTAAGTGCGAATTTTGGATGCAAGAAGTTCACCTCCTTGGTCATGTGATAAACGAAAAAGGAATCCATGTGGACCCATCCAAAAATTGAGGCGATCAAAAACTGGGGAGCACCGAAAACCCCAACTGAAGTACGTCAATTTCTTGGTCTAGCTGGCTAGTACCGTCGATTCATCGAGAATTTTTCCAAAATAGCCCAGTCTCTTACCTCGTTAACTCAGAAAGACAAGAAGTTGATAGGGGCGAGAAACAAGAAGTCGCCTTCCAATTGTTGAAACAAAACCTTTGTACCGCGCATATCCTATCGTTACCCGAAGGAGTGGACAATTTTGTTGTCTACTGCGATACTTCACACCAAGGACTAAGCTGCGTGTTGATGCAAAACAAAAAAAGTTATCGCTTATGCTTCTCGTCAACTAAAAAGATTCACAAAAAGAATTACACTACTCACGACCTAGAGTTGGGAGCAGTTGTGTTTGCACTAAAAATCTGGAGACATTATCTATACGGTACCAAGAGTACAATTTACACCGACCACAAGAGTCTCCAACACATCTTCGACAAAAAAAAAATTAATAATAAAAAAAAAAATATAACTCAACATGAGGCAACGACGTTAGGTCGAGTTGCTAAACGACTACGACTGTGAAATCAAGTACCACCCGGGCAAGGCTTACGTAGTAACTAACGCCCTAAGTCGTAAGGAAAGAGTTAAGCCCTATAGGGTACGTGCGTTAGAGATGACTATTCACACGAATCTCAATACACAAATTCGTGAAGCACAAAAACTAGCTCTCACTGGCGAACGCCTAGAAGGAGAATCCCTAAGGGGAATGGAGAAGCAACTTGAACCCAAAGAGGATGATACGTTATATTTCATGAACCGAATTTAGGTACCATGTGTTGAGGAATTGCGCAAGTTAATATTGGACGAAGCTCATAAGTCCAACTACTCAATACATCCAGGAGCTGACAAAATGTACCAAGAGATCAAAGGATTTTATCGGTGACCGAACATGAAAAGAGAGATTGCCACATATGTTAGCAAGTGTCTTACGTGTTCAAAAGTCAAGGCCAAATATCAAAAGCTGTCAGGACTTCTGCAACAACCTGAAATGCTACAGTGGAAGTGAGAACAAATAACAATAGACTTCATTACTAAGTTGCCAAAGACATCAACTGGAGCTGACACGATAGGGGTCGTTGTTGATCGTCTGAAAAAAAAAAAAAAAAAAAAAAAAAAAAAAAAAAATCAGCTCATTTCCTGGCAATCAAAGAAACCGATAAAATAGATAAGCTAACTAGGATCTATTTGAAAGAAGTAGTCTCTAGACACGGCGTACCTATATCCATTATCTCGCATAGAGATAGCCGATTTACCTCTCACTTCTGGCAATCCCTACAAGAGGCATTAGGTACTGGTCTTGATATGAGTACTGCCTACCCTCCTCAAACCGACGGCCAGAGTGAGCGAACAATACAAACGCATAAAGATTTATTACGAGCATGTGTGATTAACTTTGGAGGAAATTGGGATGCACATATACCCCTAGCTGAGTTTCTCCTACAACAATAATTATCACACAAGCATTGGAATGGCACCATTTGAAGCGTTGTATGGACGTAAGTACCGATCACCGATCTGCTGGGTAGAGTTTGGTGACAAAAAAAATTCAGGTCCAGAGATTGTTCAGGAGACAACGGACAAGATATCTCAAATCCTTAACCGATTAAAAGCGGCACGAGATTGACATAAAAGCTATGCCGACAACCGCCGGAAACCTTTGGAATTTCAAGTAGATGACAAAGTCCTACTCAAAGTATCACCCTGGAAAGGGGTAGCTCGTTTCGGAAAACGAGGAAAACTAAATCCAAAATACATAGGGCCTTTTGAAATCCTTGCGAGGATTGGTCTTGTTACTTACAAACTTAAACTGCCTCAGGAACTAAGCAGCATTCACGACACTTTCCATGTATGTAACTTAAGAAGTGTCTTTATGATGAAACTCTATCATACCTCCTGACGAAGTTTACATTGACAACCAACTTAGTTTTGTGGAAAAGCCTATCGCAGTGACGGAAGGGAGAGTCCAAAAACTCCGACGTAGTCGGACTAAACTAGTAAAAGTTCGTTGGAACTCAAAGCACTGCCCAAAATTTACTTAGGAGCGTGAACATGAAATGCGGGAGGAGTACCCGCACCTTTTTGATAAAACACCAGTTGCTCGTGACACTACTTAAATTTCGGGACGAAATTTCTTTAACGAGGGGAGAATGTGACAACCCTCAAAAATTGGTACATTCCGTACACACTAAAATCATGCATTCTTACGCTAATTCCCTTTTTAATGAAACCAAACTTGATTTAAACTGAGATAAGTCTAGCACACGCCCACGTTGCACAATTTGGTGCACACTACTTTAATGCTTGAAGCATTTCGTTTAAGTAACTGTTGAGAATTTAACAATATAAATCGGACGATTTCTGATAAACTCGAACGTTGGTGATAAACGTTTCCTAGATAAAATTAAACAAAACGCCAATTACTTACAAAGGAATTGGAATTTACTAATCATGTTACAACCTACTTTAATCTCCCTAGAAATCCTTACTAGCACCTAAACATCAAGTTTTGAATCGAAGTAGCTCAAGCATGTCAAAATAATTCCAAGCAAGCTAGCACATAGCTCTAATTTAACCAAGCATGCTAGCACATAGCTTTAATTAAATCCAAGCTAGCTAGCAAGTAGGTCACTAAATTCAAAATGCAGATTTTCCTTTTCTTCTTGTCTACATAACTCCATTTTTAACCATAGAATCTTCCTCCCTCCTTGCTAGCTTAATTTAACTCCTACATGCCTTCTTGCTTGATGATCCACGCCACTTGCAAAAACAATCAAGTGTTTCTCCTACTTGCTAAGTTGATTGATGGAGTGACTAAGCACCTCCCATCAATCCTTTAATTTCTTCCCATTTAAGAAAGGCTATATACAAGGAAAAGCATACGTACATTCCCATTTCAAAATTTACACTTCAAAATTCTGCACAACTCTCTCATTTTCCCTCTCATTTCATCACCTTTCACTACCTTCTTCAAGAACAACCACCATAAAACCACCATGAACCACCACCTTTTATACATCATTTTTCACCTTCTTTTAAGCTCTTGATCATCATTGGGTCCTTGTGATTTCATAATCTTGAGATTCACATCATCACAAAGGAAAACTAGGAGTTTGGGGTTTTAAAAGGATTGTTGTTGAAGCTTTCAAGTTCTCTTCTTTCTTACCATTTCATCCTAGAGCATTGTAAGGAAACTCTTCATTTTGATCTCTTCATTTCCTTCATTTTAAATACTTACACGCTAGATGTTCACTCATACATTAAAATCAACTAATATATATGTGTTATTAATGGTGAAAACTCGTTAAAAAGAACTAAAGAAACTCAAAACTCAAAGAAACTTACTGGACAGAAACTTTGGACGAATTTAGAACATCATAACTCAGTCATAAAATAACCAAACTTAGTGATTCTCAAGACTAAAATTAAGTTTAAGAAGTTAGGTTTCCAACCCAAGTGGTCTCATGTAATTTGGACAAGTTTTGATACCTCAAATCGATTTTATAAGAACATATGTCTAATCTGTCTTCAGGAGACGAAATATGACTCTACTTTAAGAGACCATAACTTTTTATCCACAGATCCAAAAGAGATGAATCTTTTTCCTAAAGGTCAAATTTTGTCTTAGCTTTAAAAGTAGTATGATCACGTTTTGTGAAGATGAGTCTAGCTCAGTAAACAAGTGATTTTCCTATCAACTGTCCAGAAACGTAGCTGCTGTACCTTTGTATACTAATAAATATTTTTGAACCCCTTATACTTGTTCAAAAATTATGAATCTTACTTTTCTGTAAACCTAAGATACAGGGGAACATATGATAAAAATTTCATAACAAAATAAGTCCGTTTGACTAGTCAAAATGACATCACAAAAAGGCTCAAATATGGTCAGAATCTATTCAAGAAAAGTAAACAGCATTAACTTGAACAACATTAACTTGGGAGCAGTAGTAACGGTGTAAGAGCAGTAGTAACTTGGCCTAGCAGTAGTAACGATGGAAGAACAGTAGTAACTTGGCCTAGCAGTAGTAATATTGGAGAGCAGTAGTAACGGTGGAAGAGCAGTAGTAACTTTGGCCTAGCAGTAGTAAAATTGGACAGCAGTAGTAACAACGGAAAGCAGTAGTAATATTGTTTTTCAGCCTTTGATTTCTTCTTCAAAGTTGTAGGCCTTTAAGTTACGAAAATTTGGACATTTGAATCACCTAAATCGGAGTTCGTATGAGAGAGTTATGACCAAAACTGTGAAGCCTCGCCAAAACTACAATACTTCTTCATTTTTGATATTTTCTTCAACGTTTTTACCCGTTTTCTTCTCGCATCCGTTCCTAGCGATAATAAACACATTTAAAGCATATTTAGCACCAAAATATAATTTAACTAATTTTGAATACGAATAAAACGAGAGATACTACGAGGGAATAAACATGAAAGTAATTGAGTAATAGTTTCCTATCTTAAACGAATAAAGGAACTTATTTAACTTCACGTTTTAGACAAACGTTAACGAAAACTATTGAATGAATTGAAAGGTGCGTTATCACGAACAATATAAGTTTTGAAAGTATAAATCTATAACGTATACTTTAATAACAAAGTAACTATGTTTTCGAGAAACATACAAGTATACACACAAAACTATCACCAACGGGTCGTACACTTTTCGAAAACGAAATACTCTTTCAATCTATTAATTGAGTGAACAACTAGCATAGATATGCGGGTAGCTATCTACTTATACAAACCTAGGTGTGCGGGTAGCCACCTACTATTACGAGCAAGGATGTGCGGGTAGCCATCTACTTTTACAAACCTAGATATGCGATTAGCTATCTACTCATACAAACGACCTCATGCGTATAGGGCGCGAGGAGGCTATTTTGGGCAAACTTATTTCTTTAAACGCTAGCTCTCACAAAGCTCATCAGGTGAGTTCACAGCCCCTATTTTACTGCTTTTTACTGCTTTATAAACTTGGGGTGAAAAACATATGTACTGTTTACATACAAATTGTTTTCATGCGATGATTGAAAACCTGACAACGAATCCTTGTGCGAACCTATGTTAAACTAGTTGTAGTGCATAGAAGTCCTCATGACTACAAACTGTAACCATTAGCTAGATGACGCTAGCCACCGAATATGCGAATAGTACTATTGGGATGACATCCCTCCCACTTTTGTTAGTCATGCTAACTGCCGACTGTATGTCGAGACGAGGAGCGTATATTTTATTGGTCCCAGGCAAAAACAACTAAAAGTCGTGGTTTGGTTATAGGCCTAGGTGTCGGCACTTTAACTCGTAAGGTCTTGCAAACCTTCGGGGGATCACCGTCAGCTACTTATTGTTTCAAACTATATATATCATCGTACTAATCGCCATGGATGGCACGAAATGATTTGGGAAACGTTTACTAAACACTTGGTTTAAATGATGATGTCTTAAACCTGTGAATTTCACTCAACAATCTTGTTGATCCTTTTAACTATGTTTTTCAGGGAATTAGCAGCGATGTAAGATCATGCATGCATACTTTGGGACCCTTGCTTACCACGATGAGTAGGATGCCATTCTTTTGATAACATTGAGACTATTATTTTATGATTAAAATGTTAATCATGACGTTTTGCTAAACATATATCGTTCTTGTGAACACAATGAATATGTAACCGTTGAACCTAAACTATTTATGGCATCCTAAGTATATGTTTGCGATAATCATATGCTCTCGATTTACTTGTCGAACTGGATCGCGTCACGCCCCCGAGCTTCCGCATTTACTAAACGAGACACGATTTTATTGGGGTGTGACAAAGATGGAGAAAGGGTTGTTGAGTTAGATGAAAATCTAGATGACTCAACCAGTTCTGAATCAGAAGATGACCTTCCAGAAAAACTCAAACACAATCCCATGTTTAGACCTCTGAAAAGGAGAAAGCAAAAGGTTGAGATGTCTGAAGTAAATATAACTGGAAAGAAAGTTCCAAGGAAGGGGATCATCGGCTGGTATTTTGATTCTGACTTGAAACTTTTCGCTATCAAAAGGTTTGACGGAGTTCAATATTTTGATAAGAAGCTCAAAGTATTCAGTTCGCTTCCTCGATTCGAAATCCGAGACTTGGCACGCTTAGAACTGATAAATCCTAGTAATGATCCCTACGCAACTTATGTTGAGAGAATCATTCGGACTGAGGGGAGATCAATGAAGTTTGAGAAGATTAAGCCAAGAGTCGGAAAGACGATCAAATTGAAGGAACGTAGTCAGAGAACTGGCCGAAGATTAAGGAAGAAAACTTATCCAGCTGTCAAGTGCATACAACAGATACCACTAAAACCTATGCCACAGAATATTCTGGGAAATCTTCTGAATTGGCACGTGGATTCAGAGATTGGTGAAGCTGTCATGGTTGAAGCTGATGATGAAGTTGAAGGAGGAGAAAGAGTAATTCTGACAGTCTATGACCATCGATACCTGATGAATCTGTCGAAGAAGGACCTGTTGAAGTTAAATGAAAATAGGATCCTGACGACTGAAGCATGGGGTGATCTTGCAAGAGATTATCAATTAATGGTGAAGACTTGTATTAGAATGAAGATTCATATGGGCAGTAGTATTTACAAGTAAAGACCAAAGACAAAGTTGAAGATAACGACGCTAGAGCTATTGTCAAGGGGGAGTCTGTTGGGACATGTTATTGTGACAACAGATCTAGCTTGTAATAGGACTAGTGTATTTATTGTCAAACTTGTAAAATTGGTTTTGACTCGTAAATATATGATATTAATTTATTATTATTATTTGTTTATTATATTTAGACAAGTAACGGATTCAAGTTAAAGTCAAAATCGCGAAATGAGAAGTCAACTCGCAGGTCTAATATCCTGCGAGATGAGATCTCAATTCGCAGACCATCTGGACTCGCAGGTCTCACCTGCGAGTTGAGATTTGGGCTCGCAATCATCTGGACTCGCAACTTAGCTTGCGAGCTGAGATGTGGGCTCGCAGTCCATCTGGACTCGCAGGCCCATGGGCTGCGAGTTGAGTCAACTCGCAAAGCCCATGGCCTGCGAGTTGAATCAGATATAAATATTTTAATGCTGCTCATTATTAAGTAGTCTAGAAATCCGTGCCATTTTTACACACACCAAATATTTAATTATTCTCCTCATTTTTCGTGCAGATATATTTATTATAGTATTAAAGGCTCGGTTTTGAGTGATTAACTTAGTTAATAATCAAAACGAAGCCCTTTAATTGATAGTAAAGTTATATAAGCTTAAACCTAACGTATTGAGGGATTCCGCACCTCAATCCTTAAAGATAATCCGTTATCGAACCAAGATCTAGCGATCTTACACACTTACGGAGTCGTAACTTAGTTTTAGTACTAGAACTTCAAGAAAGTCACATTCATAATTGTAACTCTAGAATTTTAAGAGTGGTAATATCCTGAGATTTTGATGGTTGTCACAAAACTTTGCGCAAATGTTCACTTACATGAACTATCTTTAATTCGTTATAATTGCATGAATATGGTATACGGATTGTTCATTCGAATACCAAATCTAATGAAGTGGATTCATTTATATGAACTCGGTTACTAGTGACCGGATAACATCAGGTTGCTCCGTCCACATAGGATAGACGTAAGCTCCACGTAATCATCTAATCAAATCAATGTAGATGCCACGTCGCCCAAATTGTCCACGTTAGTACATATTTCTTTTTCTTTTTCTTTTTTAAAAAAAAAAGAAGCTAATAACTTAATTTTTTTATATTATTTACTAGTTACAATTTTCCATATTTTTAATTTTTGTATTATAACATGATGTTGCTGATTATGAACGATCACCTAACATCTTCAAATCTTAAAGAATAGAAAGAAGATCTTGAATAAGCAAATTAATTGCAAAAAACATTAAATAAACCTAATTTGAATAAGGAAGAAAATGGGTTGTGTAATACTCATTTTCTTTACATGAATAAAAGAGCAACATGATGTTTAAATTAAATTCTTTCCAAAAATCAAAAAAAAAAAAAATCAAAGTCTTTCCTTTTTCACATGTTAAAAATTTCAATTTTCATTTCCAAACAAACTTTCAAGAAATAAAAAAAAATAAAAAAAAAAAGAATATAGATTCATAAAACCAAATTTCCAATACATCAAACTTTCAAAACAAGATCTGAAAACGGAGTTGTGGTGGTTGTGGGTGATAATTAAGGTTAATGAAACTCAAAGATTCGGGGGTATTTTTATTTGGTTTTTAAACATGACCAAAATCAATTTTATATTTGGGTTTTATTTTAAGTTCAAGTTTGTTTTTTTAATGATGACGAACATAAGAAGATGAAACAATAAAGAAAAAGAAAAAAAAAAAGCCACGCCACCAAATGTTATCCATGCAGACAATTTACCGGTGAAACCAAATAGCCCCAAATTTTAGCAAGTTTTGCAAGTACGTTAATGCAATTGTAACAAAAAACGATGGTTCATGTAAGTGAACTTTTAAGGAAAGTTTGATACCCTAACTATTTACCCCTTGTTTTTATATTCAAATAGAAAAAAACTCATTGTGGGGCAGACCATATTGTCCACCATGCCGTGGTGGAAGAAGTACACTAGCCACTTTATCTTATACCCAAGGTTAGGAGTAGAAAAAGTCTTGAAAGGTTAGAATTTAAGTATTTTAAAAACATATTAGTAATTTTAAGATACTTGTGTAATGAACAGAGTAAACAATTGCAAAGTATGAAAGTTGATAAATAGCAAGTTGAATATAAGTTAACCTGAATGATGAATTTATTGATAACAAATTACATTAACATATTGAATTGGGGAAAGTCTAAGCCTAAGCTAAAACTAATTAAATACGATTATAAGTTTACTGTATTACTCGCTGTTAGAATAGAAATACTATTACTCACAAACTTTGTTTTGTAGTTAGACAAACTTTATCACTGAACAAATTTAAATGATAACTACAAATCGGTAAACGACTAAGTACAACATGTCACTCTATTTACGGACAGGAATTTCTCGTAAATATCTCCTATTATTAATGTTGGGTCTGAGACCCTACTTATGTAATTTATGAATGAAAAATAATTTGTTTTATCAGTCGCTACATTTGTCAGCAGCGACTACAATAGGCTAAACAGTATTGTTCACTGCTCATGTTGAACAGCGAACTATTTGATACTTAGAATATTTACTGATGTCTATCGGTCACTGCATCTATTAGCAGTGACATTATTGTCACTTAGAATAATATCTAAATAGCTATCACTAGCTAATAGAGACTTGTCATCAAAAGAAGTTAAAATGAGACTCCCACAGTCAAGAATATCTAAAGCACTATTCTAGTCAAAGACTGAAGATAAAGATAGAGAGGAGTACATTGAAGTGGAATTCAATACTCATCTATTGACCAGCGGTTAATGCTTTTACCCTGTAACGTACATTGGGTTTGACAAATACCCAATATGCTAAACTGAATGTCAACTTATAAAGGATAATAATTGTAGGACCCTGGTGATCTTAAGAACACGAGGTAATCAAGTGTACTAGAGTGCGGAATCCTCTAATAAACAATACATTAACAAACGAGTAATACAAGTACGTTTAGAACATAAACAAAGCTTTATTAATATGAACTTGTATTATATTCAAACTAAGACAATATTACAATATGTATTCGAACTTAGTCTCCTGGAAACTCTGTTCAAAACTCACACTTACAATATTTTTGGACTTGGTATTTATAAGCAGCTTACTTCGTATGAACTTAGCAACTTCTAAGTTCGTACGAACTGTAAGTTCGTACCTACTACTAAGTTCGTATGAACCTACAAAATACGCAATCAAAACTAAATTTAATAATTACAATGATTAACTACTAAGACTAATTACAAACTAGACGATGTTGTCACACAAGATGCACCAACAGACTTCCCCTTGACAATAGCTCTAGTTGTCTTCAGTCTCCTTGACCACTTTCTGATATCTTCGGCATTCGTATCTCCAACTATCTCTGTAGAGAATTTTGTTAACATGTAGCTTCATTAGATCATCTTTGGACAAGTTTACCAAATGTAAATTGTCGTACACCCTCATCAACTCCTTTCCTTCACCATCCTCCATCACTGACTCAACAGTTTTACTATCAACATACCACCATTTAAGATTCGCAAGAACGTCTTGCGGCATTTTCTTCAAAGGAACCCTCTTTAAGCACTTGACAGGTTTGTAAACCATTTTCATCCACTGCTTGTTCGTTATAGGATATATCCTCGTCAGGTCTGGAATGCACTTCTCTGCCCTTGGCTTCAAATCAAGAAACTTATTTGATCTACCTTCACGCTTAACTATTCTTTCCATCGCTCAAGTGTAAGGATCCTCGCCAATATTGATCAAGTCTATCCAAGCCAATTCTTCCAACTCAATTTTCGATATAGAGCTAAACACTTTCAGTTTATTTTCCAAGTACTGGAGCCCATCATATCTCTTAGTTTTGAATAGCTTCAAATCGTTATCATAAAACCAGCTAATGTTGCCCTTTTTCAGCTCACTCGATCCCCTGACTTTGATATCACCCTGAATTTCGATCTTTTTAAACCACAAGTTATTTTATTCTTCTCTTGATGGTTCACTTTCTTCATTTTCTGATTCAACTTCAGGAGTTAGATCCTCCTCTAAGTTGATCACTTTCTCACCACCAGCTTCATCTTCATACACTATCTCGGTAATAGGTTGCTTGGCCACGATGTGTTCGTCAATATCAGCATCTGCATCTGGTACGACCTCATCATCTAACTTCCAATCTACAACCTCTTTACACAAGATCTCTCCTTCCTCTAACTCTGACCCATCACTATCAAAATCGTCTAGACCCAGCAACACTTCAATAGTATTGGTCTCGGTCAGATTTACAGGAGTTTGCTCTGTTCTGCTCCTACCTTTTTCCTGACCAGACTACCCTGCTTTCCAAATGAAGAGCTAGGCAGATCACCTTTTGGTGCACTGGGATCATTGTCCTTATGAGTCTGAAGATTAACATTTCATTTCGAGGCATTGCTCTTCCAATCTTTCATTGATGGCAGTCAGATTTTGGATACGCGTCTCATGGCTGCTGACAACTGCAGTCAGAGCGGTAACCATATCCATTAAGGTTGTGACCCGGTCCTAAAGATATGAAAGCTTGTCCGAGTCTGAAAGACTGACCGCAGGGGTGGAGACAGATGGTGTAGTTTGAGATGGAGGTGGAATGGTAGCTGGTGGTGGTGTTAGAGTAGGTGTGGTGGTTGGTGGGGGTGGTGGTGGCTGTGGTTGGTTGTTGAATGGTTGTTGTGGGTGTTGGAAGTGTAGAGACTAGGGGTTCAACACGCGCCCCGATGACGACTTCACTAGGGCGTCTTCTTTTGGGCGCCCTAGTTAGCGAAGGAGTGTCATCATCATCCAAGTCATCATCTCCTTCATCCCTTAGGACAAAGTCATCATCATCGTTAACTTTTCTCTTGCTCTTATCCTTCGCAGAGAGCGCACCGGAGCGAATCCCAACGACTCGCGACCCATATCGAAAATGGGTCACTCTCGGTCGCCTCCACGTATCTTTCCAGACTTCTGACAACATCATCCATCGATCTTAACTCATCATCAACATCGCCAGCATAATTATCAATCTCGTGGAAAACCTCCTCAAAGTCAGGTTGTGGACCAGTGACCAACGCATCCTTTTGAGCCCTGACATTTGTGCCAACACCGCTGATGTAACGTAAAAAGTCATGTTTTTACGTACATTGTTCCATGGATTTCAACCCTAATCTTTATGAAAACACTTGATTTAAACCATTAATTACTTAAATTCATAAAAAGGGTTGAAAACGACTAAATAACGGGCAAAATAAGGCAAAATTCTCGATGCTCGGTTCACCACCCTCAAAATTACCCTTTTTCTATAAAATGAGAAATTATTCTTAATTAATCTCATAATGTTACTTAGGTAATTACGAGAACGTGGGCAAAAGAATCGTGCAAAATGGACGTGTAACGAAGAAGATACGACCAAACGAAGATTCAAGATTGCACGAGGCCGCACACCACCACACCTGAGGGCGTGTACGGCCTTGGAGAGGGTATACGTCTCTCAGGAGGACGTATACCACCTATCAGGGCGTATTACACCCTCCCACATGGGTGTATTCACCCCATGAGGGTGATTTTTGCTCCTGATTTGATCTTGTGAATACACCCAAGCTCCAAAGGGTGTCAATGTAGGTGTCAAATTTTAGTGCAAAGATTGGATTTTTATACTACACCCAAATACGATTGAAATGGAAATAGGGTGTATTTTGGGTCTCCCTTGGCCTATAAATACCACCCTCAACCTCCTCATTTTAACACACTTCACACACTCCATACACCTTCACCAACAAACACCTCTCTCTCTACTTTCTCACTCTAGGTTAGTTTACTTAGTTCTAGTTAGTTTCTAGTTAAGTATTTAACTAATACTTAACTAGAATATTAGAGGGGCATTATTGTAATATTTTGGAAGATACTCGGAGTTCCGCCTTTGTATTCTTTCACGGTTATTGCAAACTACGCGCTATTTACGTTTCTCTCCTTTCTCTCTCTATCTTAATTACAATGTTTATCATGATTGTTATTATGCTACAAGTAGGAATTGCTGTGGATCCCTTAATGGTGATCTTTACTCAAATCAAATGGCTAATGAAGACACAACAATAGATATAAAGTTTGTATTAAGTGCAAATCAAAAGAAAACAAAACTTTATAAGCTCTAATCCCAAAATATTCTTCTTAAACTTAGTGTAGCAGCCAAATACAGAGAATAAATGATTGGGAAAAATGTCTTACCCTAAATATCTATAACAAGGGTATTTATACTAAACTGTCTGGCCGTTCTGCGACACAAGCCTTGTGTCGCAGAGATCACTAATGCGACACAAGCCTTGTGTCGCAACTACAACTCATGCGACACAAGCCTTGTGTCGCAGTACATAGCAAATGTAATTTTCTAAGTCTATTACATATACAGACACAGTACAGACTTGACCAACTGACAGACACTCTAATATGTATCAACAAACTCCCCCGTGTCTTCAGCTTGGTCTTCAAGATCTTCGTTCAAACCCAGCCTGCTGGGAATACACCGCCAGCGTGTATCCCATGTGTCACACAAACATTAACAATCCTCTAAAATTGAAGTGCGATCTTCTTGTTCACAGCATTCTTTTCGTTGAAGCGAATCGGATTGTCAAACAGTTTTCTCAAGTCCTTTGATGACATGTTTATTAAGCTCATAGGATCAAACACTCTAAACTGAGCTTTCTTCAAACCATACAGCGAGTTCCCTTCTGGTTGCTCTGTATCAGGAACAAAAACCAAAACCGCTTCACCGGTATGAGCATCCAGTTCCCAGTAATGAAATCTTCTCAGAAAGTCCAGGGGAATTGTTTCCAGAGGAATATTCTTCAAACAATCAGCCGGAGGATAACGCATTCTGCATATTGGCTGTTTGGTCACCGGGTCTATCCTTTTCTTATAGATATACCTAATTCCCAAAGTCGGTTTGATGAAGTTATATCTCTTTGTGCGTATCTCTCGTTGTAGAGTGGTTTGGATATAATTTGCACGATCATCTTTGGACGGATTTATCAAACAGAGTTGAGCAAGACGATTTACTTCTCCTTTTGGTAAAGTGCTCAACTTGGTGAATGATCTTTTGAAATATTGGATACCATCAAGTCTCTTGATCATGAAAACACCATTGGATACCTTCCAACTCTTTATCAACCCCGTATACACCCCACTAACCTTGTATGATTTGCAGGTGACGGGTATCTGAATTCCAGCCTTACCATGAGGCCACCATTTAGCAATTTTCTCAGCTCTTGTTTCAGTAGTTTCAGTTTCAGGAGCCTGAGCATCAGATGCATTATCAGTTTCTTCTTCACTTTCATCCTCAGAAGAATCAGTCTCAATGGTGGTGCATCATCATAGAATTCATCATCATCAAGTCCTTCCTCCTCAATATCAACATCATCGGAATCCTCAAAGTTTTCACTTTCATTTTCAGAATTGACTTCGTTTATCATTTGTTGAATAAACGAGAGGTCAGCACACGAATAATCAACCGCTAGAGGTCTCGGTTGACCTGGAACTCTGTGAACAGGGAATACTTCATCATAGTCCAAACCTTCAATCTGAGTGAAACCCTGAACCACTAGACGTGCTTTGTTACGAATTACCACACCCCGATCATCCTTCTTCACACGATATACCCAGCGAGTGCCAATTGGATGAACACCCTTGGGTAAAGGGACCAAAGTCCATACTTCCAACTTTTTGAATTGTTGAAGTTCTTCCTGCATAGCCTCAACCCAGTATGGATCCTTTAACGCATCAACTGTCTTCTTCGGTTCTACTTGGGAGAGAAAGCATTCTTCAATTTTCGAAGCAAGACAAACAGGATCAATGACGGTAATAGGAGACGAAGTCGACACAGATTGTTCAGCAACAACAATCTGTCTTCTCGTTAAAACACCTTTGTTTAAATCACCAAGAATGGCATCAACTGGATGTGACACATTTATCCTAGAACTCGGAATTGCAGCTGGAACGATGATAGAATCAAGGTTTGTGGAGTCAGCTTCAAGTTCGTGTTGAAGTGCCGGTAAATCTTCAAGGTCAGATGCAGGTGATTGAACAGAATCCTCAAACATTTGTTCCTCATCATTTGTAGGATCAGGAACATTCTCAGTAACGAGTGGAGGTGGAGTCTCACCAGTTGCTGGTGTTCCTGTTGGTGGTGGAGGAACAGAGATAGGTGGAACTTCAGAAGCGATGTCCAGCCCATGAAGTAGTGTCACTATATCCTCTTCTTCATTTTCTTCAGGAACATTGAAAGAATCAAACAGAGTTTGATAGTCAAACAAATATTCGGGTCCCTTCCCTTGAGGGTTGTCAGTGTAATGGAAGAAGGTAACCTCAAAGTGTTCTTCCACACGCTTGGTCACTAGGTTATACACACGTTTGTTTGGTGAGTTATTAGAGAATCCTAGAAAAACACCTTCACAAGATTTCTCACCAAACTTAGCAATTCGTTCTTTGGTATGCATAATAGTGCATAGACAGCCAAATGGTTCAAGAAATTGTAGATTAGGCTTTCTGTTGTTGAACAATTCATAGGATGTCTTGTTCTTCTTCTTAATAGTTAATACCCGATTTAGAACGTAGCAGGCCGTATTCATAGCTTCGGCCCAGAAGGTGATTGGAAGCTTAGAGTCAGATAGCATTGTACGTGCAGCCTCAATCAAGGTTCTATTCTTACGTTCTGCAACCCCATTCTGCTGTGGAGTCCTTGCGGCACTGAATTGGTGTTCAATACCATTACTCAAACAGTACAGTTCCATAATCGAGTTCTTAAACTCTGTACCGTTATCACTCCTAATTTTCTTGATTCTCAAATCACAAAGATTTTGCAGTTTATCGAATAGATAAATAAGAATCTCAGGCACTTCATCCTTGGTCTTCAGAAAATACACCCAAGAAAAACGCGAATAATCATCTGTCACAACTAAGCAATAAGAAGTACCTCCCAAACTCTTCTTTCTGACAGGCCCGAACAAATCCATGTGCAAAAGCTCTAACGGCTTCTCAGTTGAATTCACCATCTTTGGTCTGTGAGACTTCTTGTGTTGTTTGCCCTTTTGGCATGGAACGCAGTGATCATTTAAACCAAAGGATTGTTTGGGAACACCTCGCACAAGATCATTCTTGATCAGGTAGTTCATCTTGCGAAAGTGCAAGTGTCCCATACGTCTGTGCCATAATAACGATTCTTTCTCAGGAGCTTTAGAAAGAAGACAAGTGAGCTGTGTAGTTTCCACAGTACTCATGTCCAGAATATATGTGTCTCGCTCCCGAGGTGCCCTCAGTAGCACCCATTCTTCAGGGATCACAAATCCCGGCTTCAATATACAACATTCAGTGTCTGTAAAAGTAGTAGTGTACTTTTTATCGCACACTTGAGAGACACTGAGGAGATTGTGTTGTAATTGCTCCACAAAATTTACCTTCTCAAAGCTTACCATTCCATTGGTAAGCGTACCTTGACCAGAAATAACTCCCCCTTTATCACCAGCGAAGGCCACATACCCTCCATTGAAAGCATGAACTTCAGATAAAAGAGAAATATCACCGGTCATGTGCCGAGAACAACCGCTGTCGATATACCATTTACTATTCTTTACAGTTTCAGGTTGCTGCGGCACCACAAACAAGGTACATTAGTTAGAAATGGAGACCCAAGCCTTTATAGTCTTGGGTACTCCAGTAACATCATCAACAATGACCACATCAGTCAAAACTTTGTTTTCAAAAAGTTTAGAATGTTTGACTGATGAGGTTTGTTAGATGTAGAATCTTTGCAAGATTCCTTAATCTTCCAAACTTGTTTTGGTTTGGATGCTTGCAGGTCAACAACTTTGGGCTTTAAGTTTTGCAAAGTATTTTGCTCAACTTTGTTGACCTTAACAGCTGGGATAGTAGGCTTAGAGCATTTCATTTAAATAGGCTTCTTTGAAAGTTTAAGTTTTGAAACTTGAGAAACCTGTTTCCCAGACTGTTTCTTTGCAAGCACATGACAATTATTTATCAAATGACCTTGCTTCTTGCAGTAGAAGCAAGATCGTTGCTCAAAACAAGATTGAGATTTAGGAACAAACCGATGAGCTCGACCAAAAGAAGCATGTGTTGAACAATCACACTTATGTGAGCATTCAACAGCGGCAGATGCTTTAGTTGAAATTTTAGAAGATTTATTTAATTTAATCGTTTTAGAAACAATCTTCTTTTGAGGTTCAGCCATAGCTTTACCTTTTCCTTTTGTTATAGCCTGTTCTCTTTGTTCGATAGTAATTATATGATTTTCAGGCTTGACGTTTTTCTTAACTGGTCGATACTCTTGATCAGTTATATCCTCAATTTCAATTTCCTCTTCAATAATACGAGGAAGCACAGAAAGAGTCTTTCCTAATTTAGGCTCAACTGTATTTTCAGATTTAATGAGTTCAGTCTGATGAGTCTTGGCCTTAATAGGTTTAACTTTCTCAACCTTTTGAGTCTTACTTGTGTCAGACTCACTAGTATTAGCCCTAATAGGTTCGTGCCTACTAGTTTCAGGTTGTTCACATGCAATGATGACATTTTCAGCCTTAACTAGCTCAGGCTTACTTATATTGATGCTCACAGTTGGTTTGACAGTTTTAACATCTATCTTAGTAAAGATAGGCATCATATCATTGACATTATCCCTAACAGGCATAGGTAAATAATCCTTAGGAGGTGGGACTTGATGAAAACCAAGTCCTGCCTTACTCTTAGTATCAGTCCTCTGTGCCTGTAGGATCTCATCAAAGACTAGAGAGGATGTGGAAAAGTTTGAAAGCTTTTTCTTCAAATTTAGAACTTCAGTTTGAGATTCAACAAGTTCCCTTTTAACAGATGATAGCATATCAACATAGCTAACAATTTCATCTTGCTGTTCAAAATTTTTAGCTTTTAGTTCCTTTTTCTCTTCCAAAACAGCTTTTAACTTTTGACCACTGGCCTTATCACTGTTCCGTAACATATTATTTGTTTCAGTTAAATTTTCTATGACAGTGTTAAGGCGTGTGGTATCCTCTCTATACCTATTTAGCTGGTTAGTAAATTTAATGCATGATACACAAGATAAGGGTTCATCATGTACCTCATGCACTTCAGCCATTAGTGCCCGTTCTGTATCATCTTCATCTGGGTCAGACCATTCCCAAGCATTGTTGGAAAGCAGTAGCGCAGCGGAAACCATCGCTTTTTCATCAGATCTGGTCTTCTCAGATGAGTTGGACTGAGAGGGCTTGGACAAACCGGAAGGTGGATTCTTCTTTCTGTCATATTCGCGAGCAAAGTGTCCATAGTTGTGACACTGGTAGCATTTCACCTTGCTCTTATTGAATCCAAGACCCTTCTCTTCCGGGTCAGTCACGTTCTTCCGTCCAGTCTTCTTCAAAAAATTCTTTACACGTCTTGTGAGCATAGCCATGCTCCACTTTAAATCCATTCTTTCAAGCTCTTCATGATCGATTTGACTGAAATCTTCTTCAGTCATATTCACCGTGCTGTTCTTGTTTGATAGGAAATCATCATATGCTGACAGAAAAGCGGTGAATACAGCAGCATGTTCCTCAGCAACTGCAGGAGATGCTCCTTTAAGATTCGAATAAGTACCACCCCCACTTGCAGAGTTTGTGGTAGTATATCCAAATCCACCAGATAAGTTAGGAGCACCAGAACCCCCAGAAAAGAAAGCTGCCCCAGAAGCTTGATTTGCTGCAGCAGGAACATCCACACCATATAACATGGGATTCTGAATATGTGCAGTAGCCTTAGTTTCCTTTTTCTGCATATCCAAGAGGTCAGCAGCAATCTGTCCAATT
Source organism: Logfia minima (assembly GCA_963921325.1). NCBI lineage: Eukaryota > Viridiplantae > Streptophyta > Magnoliopsida > Asterales > Asteraceae > Logfia > Logfia minima. Next base: position 24,111,623 of record OY992765.1, on the reverse strand, counting down.
AGATCATCAAGCTCCATATCCATTATATCCTCATCCTTTTCCATCAGCAGCACGCGAGTATTCCATTTCTTTGGTAATGAACCCAGAAGCTTCTTGTTTACATCAGTTTTGTCGAGATTTACTCCACCCTCAACCAATTCACTTACGAGCTGAGAATATCGACTACACATATCTTCCAGAGACTCAGTAGGTAACATGTCGAAGACCTCAAACTGTTTCTTAACCAGATCCAGTTTGTTTCTTTTGTACTGTTCACTACCACCACATTTCTTCTCAAACCCTTTCCATAAATCATAAGCGGTCTTGTGATGGCGTAGTTGTCTCAAGATCTGTTGAGGTAAGGCCATAGTAATCGCAGAATAGGTCTTTCGTTCGGTATCGAAAGCCTTACGCTCTTCAGGAGTCATTGATTTAATGGACTTTTCAGGAATAGGTCCATTAAATATACCGGTTCGAACAGGACGTTCATATCGTTCTTCAAGATAGATCAGCATCTCAGCATCGTTGAAAGATACAAAAGCTTCAAACTGTTGACGCCAGTCTAAGTAGTTCATGCCCGTAGTGTACATCGGTGGTTTGTTTGTAGAACCCACCTCACTTGAATACTTCAGCATTGCTCCAACCTGTTGAAGTGAAGTAGAAGTAGACATGGTAATTGACTCGAAAGACTACTCAAAAAGTTTGAAAAACTGTAAAATGCGACACAAGTGATATGTCGCAGAGTCTATGTCGCAAGAAGACGAGCAGCGACACAATGATTATGTCGCAACTGATCAGACAGCGACACAAGTGTTATGTCGCAGTGCTATGTCGCACAATTAAGGTCGTTGAAGACCTTGTGTCGCAACACTATGTCGCTGAAACCCTATAGCGACACAATATTATGTCGCACACTGTGTCGCAAAAACGACGCTGTCAGTACAAACAAGCCTCAAAAACACAGATTTTCGAACCCTAAAATTTTTTTATCCAAAAACCAATAAAGATATAGCTTTCTAGGTTTAAAAACACTATAAAACAACTATATAGTACAACTAAAGAAAATCAAACACTATAAAAATGTCAAATGATCAAGAAAATGCATAAAAGATTAACCAAATGATTTGAAACCACTATCAATCAATGATATTGGCTCTGATACCAATTGTGGATCCCTTAATGGTGATCTTTACTCAAATCAAATGGCTAATGAAGACACAACAATAGATATAAAGTTTGTATTAAGTGCAAATCAAAAGAAAACAAAACTTTATAAGCTCTAATCCCAAAATATTCTTCTTAAACTTAGTGTAGCAGCCAAATACAGAGAATAAATGATTGGGAAAAATGTCTTACCCTAAATATCTATAACAAGGGTATTTATACTAAACTGTCTGGCCGTTCTGCGACACAAGCCTTGTGTCGCAGAGATCACTAATGCGACACAAGCCTTGTGTCGCAACTACAACTCATGCAACACAAGCCTTGTGTCGCAGTACACAGGAAATGTAATTTTCTAAGTCTATTACATATACAGACACAGTACAGACTTGACCAACTGACAGACACTCTAATATGTATCAACAATTGCCATGATTAGTGAGTAGTTACCCTGCGTGTTTGTTGTGATGTAGTTAGCCATAATGTGTTGGGATGTTGATATTTATTAATGGTGTCTTGATTTACTTTTCAACTATGATCTAAACCTAATTAATCGCCTTTCCACCAATCGACGTGGTTAAAACCTTTTTGATTGTAAGTCCGTGTCTATTCGGATCGATAACGAGGTTATCTAACGTATTAAAGTGCGGAATCCCTCAATACTTAGTTATAGGATCTATAACGAATTGTTTCACAATTATAGTGAATCGGGTATCTAATTTGCTTCGTATTGATTATTAATCTCAGTTAAACGATCAATACCTAGCCTTTAGAAGGTTTAATTGCTCTGGAAAACTCAGGAAGTTCGTATGTGTGTATAGGCAAAAAAATTAATTAGGTTTGAAACCTAATTTGTATTTATAGCCGTCTCAGTTCGCGGGTTATGGGCTTCTGCGAACTGACTCGGTTCGCAGCCCATTTAGGCCCAGCAAACTGACTCGGTTCGCAGCCCAAATTTGTCCTGCGAACTGACTCGGTTCGCGGTCAAACTTGGTCAACATTTTTCAGCTTTTTGATTTTTCACTCTAAAATGTTTTCCAACGACAGTTTTTCATTTACAATTCAAAACCAATATACAAACTCGATTACAATTAATACAAGACCTATTACGAGCTAAAGAACCCTTTTACAAGCTAGATCTGTTGTCACAAAACATCTCTCAACAGACTCCCCCTTCACAATAGCTCTAGCTGTCTTAGAGTCTTGGTCTACAAGTTTGTCTTTGGTAATCACTTGTAAATTTTACTTCCAGCATATATCTTCAGCTTGATGCATGTTTTAACCATTGACTGATAGTCTCGAGCAACATCTTCCCATCCTTCAATTGCAGTGATCCTATTCTTGTGTAGCATTAATAGGTTAGCCCTTGATAAGTTCATCATATGTCGTCAATCATAAATCTTTAAGATCTCGCTCTCTTCATATTCTACTTCATCATCATGTACAAACATGAGAGCTTCTCCAGTCACAGAATCAACAGACCATCTCTTCAATTTGCCTAAGATATCTTGAGGCATGGTCTTTAAAGGAATCTGCTGCATGCACTTAACAGCTGGATATACTTTCATTCTTCGATGCCTTCCAGTTCTTTTGCTTCTTTCATTAAGTTTTATTGTTTTTCCAACCCTCGGCTTAATTCTTTGAAACTTCAATGATCTACCCTTAGTCCTGATAACCTTCTCTACGTATTGTCCAAAAGGATCAATACTGGGGTTAATCATTTCCAATCTAGCCAAGTCTCGGATTTCAAAACGCGGTAAAGAACTGAAGACTGCAAGCTTCTTTTCAAAGTATTGAACTCCGTCATATCTTTTTATTGCGAAAAGCTTTAAGTCGGCATCGTAATACCATCCTATTATACCCCTTTTAGGTATACGTTTTCCAGTGATATCTACTTCTTTAATCCATGTCTTTTCCCTTTTTCTTTTCAAAGGTCTAAACATCGGATTATTCTTCAATTTCTCAGGAAGTTCATCATCGGATTCAGAATCAGTTGATTCACTTAGATTTTCATCTAAGTCCAAAACTCTTTCTCCATCCTCATCCTGAAAGATAACATTTGTCTTTGAGGGGCTTACTATGTGTTCATCGATGTCAGCATCAAGATCTACACCTTCATCTAACCCAGACTCCGAGACAGAAGACCAATCTTCAGGAGGTACAAACTCTCCCTCCTCTAGATCATAATCAATGTCTTCGTCTATCTCATCAAGTATATCATTATCAGAATCGGATAGATCTAGCACTTCCAAACCTATATTAGATCATACACAAATAATCATTAATATTCTAAATCCTTTCATCGATTTCCCTGAATCAATCTAAGGATTTCCATATTAATCAATAGCAATTAATATCATAAATTCTTTTATTGATTTCCCTGAATCAATCTAAGAATTTTCTTATTAATTTCTTTGTGTATCTCGAATACATTATATGAACTTATAAATCTTTCATTGATCTTAATGTATAATTACAATCAATCTAAGATTTCAAAAGTCTTATAATATCATAATATTAGTTAAATTTAAACACTAATGTATTGTGAAATGATCACCAAACATTCAAGCTTACCATTAATTAATTCTTCTGCATAATTAACTTGTCAGTCTGACGATTCTCAAGTCTAAAATGCAAAGATTATAGTAAAAGATTGACCGCCGAAACTAACTCGGGACACGCCACACGACTATTGTAAGTCGGTAGACTTTCGATCAAAATTTCACACAATTTTTATTAATTGTAACTTATTTAATTAGCTTGTTATTATAAATCTCAAGAAGACTAAATATATTTAATTTGTAAAAATAAATCGCAAGTCTAATATATATATGACAAAATATTCTTAAGTTACAAATGACAGAGGTTGAAATAAAATTACAACTTAGTCTAAGTTAATGTAAACTTCACCTTGTACCAGCACCACTTCCACTTGCCTTAGTAGACTCCCCCTGAATTATAGGAAGCTCACCAGTCGTTGACGGACCAGTCGGCTCTCTATCATCTTGTGAGTTGGGATCATCATCTGTGTCCTTTCGCCTTTTCCTTAGCTCTTCATCATCCTTACAGGCCTCATGACGCCGTTTCTTTATCAGCTCATCTTCGTCTCTGGCAACTTGATATGCCATAATCTCCCCCTGAGACGGCTGTCCCATCAACAAACGGTTGACCATGCGTTCCAAACGGTTAATCTGCCGCTGTTGATCAGCAGATTCACTTAATAGAAGCGCATGGGATCTCAACAAGTGAGTCGTTGAAGCACTTTGAGTAGTAAGGAGAGCTGCAACTTTGAGATTCTGAAATTCCAAAGCTTTAACCCGCAGTTCCAAAGTAGGGACACGGTCAGAAGCCCGAAGAGGAACGGCAGTTGCTGATTCAGTTGCAGTATCAGATGAGGGAAGATGTTTACCAATGAGAGCAGCAACATCAGCCAATAATGTAGATCCCAGTATGCTTAGATCTTTGAATCAAATCGTGCACAAAACAATTCACTTGCAAGTATAAAGATTAAATCAATAAGAACTAAATCCAAATCACTTTATATAGCAAGAACTCAAATTCTCTGAGAGAAATACAGCAAAAAACGTACAGAGAGAATATATGAAAAGTCTAACCAATTAAATCAGTAATTAGGCTATTTATACTAATCTGACTGACTTATGCGACACAAGACTTGTGTCGCAGGATTCACTATTGCGACACAAGCACTGTGTCGCACCTATCACTTATGTGACACAAGCCTTGTGTCGCAGTAAACCGAAAATGTAACTTTATTTACTCTATTACATTTACAGACACAGTACAGACTTGACCAACTGACAGACACTCTAATATGTATCAACAAACTCCCCCGTGTCTTCAGCTTGGTCTTCAAGATCTTCGTTCAAACCCAGCCTGCTGGGAATACACCGCCAGCGTGTATCCCATGTGTCACACAAACATTTACAATCCTCTGATATTGAAGTGCGATCTTCTTGTTCACAGCATTCTTCTCGTTAAAGCGAATCGGATTGTCGAAAAATTTTCTCAAGTCCTTTGATGACATGTTTATCAAGCTCATAGGATCAAACACTCTAAACTGAGCTTTCTTCAAACCATACAGCGAGTTCCTCTCTGGTTGCTCTGTGTCAGGAACAAAAACCAAAACCGCTTCACCGGTATGAGCATCCAGTTCCCAGTAATGAAATCTTCTCAGAAAGTCTAGGGGAATTATTTCCAGAGGAATATTCTTCAAACAATCAGCCGGAGGATAACGCATTCTGCATATTGGCTGTTTAGTCACCGGGTCTATCCTTTTCTTATAGATATACCTAATTCCCAAAGTCGGTTTGATGAAGTTATATCTCTTTGTGCGTATCTCTCGCTGTATAGTGGTTTGGATATAATTTGCACGATCATCTTTGGACGGATTTATCAAAGAGAGTTGAGCAAGACGATTTACTTCTCCTTTTGGTAAAGTGCTCAACTTGGTGAATGATCTTTTGAAATATTGGATACCATCAAGTCTCTTGATCATGAAAACACCATTGGATACCTTCCAACTCTTTATCAACCCCGTATACACCCCACTAACCTTGTATGATTTGCAGGTGACGGGTATCTGAATTCCAGCCTTACCATGAGGCCACCATTTAGCAATTTTCTCAGCTCTTGTTTCAGTAGTTTCAGTTTCAGGGGCCTGAGCATCAGATGCATTATCAGTTTCTTCTTCACTTTCATCCTCAGAAGAATCAGTCTCAATGGTCGGTGCATCATCATAAAATTCATCATCATCAAGTCCTTCCTCCTCAATATCAACATCATCGGAATCCTCAAAGTTTTCACTTTCATTTTCAGAATTGACTTCGTTTATCATTTGTTGAATAAACGAGAGGTCAGCACACGAATAATCAACCGCTAGAGGTCTCGGTTGACCTGGAACTCTGTGAACAGGGAAGTACTCTAAAGTAGGTATTTCATTAGATGGTTCAATAAGTACATCATCTGTTACAGATTCAGAACCCGGTTAGAGACTGTGGTTTGCTTTTTGCACTGCCAGGAGACGAGCCGCAGTCCTAGAAATTGACATCCTCCTGAAGTTGACTTCTTATCCATGCTGCAGCCGCCATAATCCGAGTCCGAATAGGCAGTGAGTGCGAAGGTTTTCTCATTTGAATACCATAGACCAAGAGTTGGTCTATATTTGAGGTATCCAAAGATTCGTGTTACCGCCCGCATATGAGACACCTTCGGTTGGGACTGATATCTAGAACAGAGAGAAACGGCAAAGACAATGTCCGGACGTGATGCAGTGAGATACATCAGAGAACCAATCATAGATCGGTACTCTTTTTCCGGACAGCCTCTTCGTCCTCTGCTGGACCAAGATGATGGTTCAGTTCCAAAGGCGTCCCATAGGATTTACAATCAGTCAAGTTATAGCGAGTTAACATGTCGTTAACATACTTAGACTGATGGATGTAAATCCCTTTAGCAGACTGCTCAACTTGCACACCCAAGAAAAATTTGAGCTCCCCCATAGCACTCATCTCGAACTCCGACTTCATGATCCGTTCGAAATCTCTACACATATCATCCTTGGTAGCACCAAAGATGATATCATCTACATAAACCTGCACTAACAAAAGATGGTTATCTGCATGTTTAATAAATAAAGTACTGTCAATCATACCCCGTACAAAGCCATTTTTCAACAAATGCGTTGCAAGTCTCTCATACCAAGCTCTAGGAGCTTGATGAAGACCATACAACGCCTTGTCCAGCTTGCATACGTAGGACGGATTGACAGAGTCCTCGAAACCTGGCGGCTGCTTCACGTAAACCTCCTCCACAACTTGACCGTAAAGAAAAGCACTCTTCACGTCAAGTTGATATAGCCGAAATCCCTTGAATGAAGCAAACGCCAAAAATATACGTATCGATTCCAGACGGGCAACCGGGGCAAACACTTCATCATAGTCCAATCCTTCAATTTGAGTGAAGCCTTGGACCACTAGTCGGGCTTTGTTGCGAATAACAACACCCCGGTCATCCTTCTTGACTCGATAGACCCAACGGGTGCCAATGGGATGAACACCCTTGGGAAGCGGCACCAGAGTCCACACTTGCAACTTCTTAAACTTTTGAAGTTCTTCTTGCATCGCTTCAACCCAGTGAGGGTCCTTCAATGCATCAGCAGTCTTCTTCGGCTCCACTTGTGAAAGAAGGCATTCTTCAATGTGCGAAGCCAGACAAACATGTTCGGAATCTTCAGCAAGTGTAGATGTTGAAGCAGATTCAGCATCAGCAAGTTGACGTCTGGTCAGTACTCCCTGATTTAAATCACCAATGATAGCATCAACCGGATGTGACACATTGATACGAGAACTCGGAATGTGGGCTGGAATAATGACAGAGTCAAGATTCGTAGAGTCAGCCTCCAGTTCGAGCTCAAGATCAGATGTATCAGAAAGATCGGATGCTGGTGATGGTTCGGGTTCAGAGATGGGAGATAGGTCGGAAGCTTCAAACATGGGTTCCTCATCAGGAACACTCGCAGGAGCAGGGGTAGGTGGAGAGTCGATAGAGACAACAGGATCATTGGCGGGTGTGGCTGGAGATGGAGGAGACACAGGAGCAGTAGAATTGTTAGATACTAGATCCAACCCATGAAGTAACGTTACAATTTCTTGTTCTTCGTGTTCCTCAGGAAGGTTGAAGGAATCGAACAAAGTTTGATAATCAAACAAGTATTCGGGTCCCTTTCCCTGAGGGTTGTCGGTATAGTGAAAGAAAGTAACCTCAAAGTGCTCCTCCACTCGCTTGGTCACGAGATTATACACGCGTTTATTCGGTGAGTTGTTTGAGAATCCCAAAAAGACACCCTCACATGATTTCTCACCGAACTTGGCAATACGTTCCTTGGTGTGCAAAATCGTGTAGAGACACCCAAACGGTTCAAGGAACTGAAGATTCGGCTTGCGGTTGTTGAACAATTCATAAGAATTTTTGTTCATCTTCTTGACCGTTAGAACCCGATTTAGAACATAACAGGCCGTGTTAACAGCCTCAGCCCAAAAAGTGATTGGAAGCTTGGAATCAGATAACATTGTGCGAGCAGCTTCAATCAAGGTTCGGTTCTTTCGTTCTGCGACTCCGTTCTGTTGTGGAGTCCTCGCGGCACTGAATTGATGTTCAATCCCGTTACTCAAGCAGTAAAGCTCTATAATGGAGTTCTTAAACTCCGTACCATTATCACTGCGAATCTTCTTAATCCTCAACTCACATAGATTTTGAAATTTGTTAAACAAATAAATGAGAATTTCCGGCACCTCATCCTTGGTCTTTAGAAAGTATACCCACGAAAATCGCGAGTAATCGTCCGTCACAACCAGACAGTAAGAAGCTCTTCCCAAACTCTTCTTTCGAACTGGCCCTAAAAGATCCATATGAAAAAGCTCCAAGGGCTTTTCAGTGGAATTGGCCAACTTTGGGTTGTGAGATTTCTTATGTTGTTTTCCCTTCTGGCATGGGACGTAGTGATCGTTTAAACCAAAAGATTGTCGGGGAACACCTCGCACAAGATCATTCTTAACCAAATAATTCATTTTGCGAAAGTGCAGGTGTCCCATACGACGATGCCATAGCAGTGATTCCTTCTCGGGAGCTTTGGATAAGAGACACGTGAGTTGTGTTGTTTCCACAGTACTCATGTCCAGAATGTAAGTATCACGCTCCCGGGGTGCCCTCAGTAGCACCCATTCCTCAGGGATAACAAATCCCGGCTTCAAGATGCAACACTCAGTGTCTGTGAAAGCAGTAGTGTACTTTTTATCGAACACTTGTGAGACACTGAGAAGATTATGTTGCAGCTGTTCTACGAAGTTCACCTTCTCAAAGCTTACCATTCCATTGGTAAGCGTTCCTTGGCCAGAAATAACACCTCCCTTATCACCAGCGAAAGCCACATACCCTCCATTATAGGCATGGACTTCAGATAGGAGAGAGACATCTCCGGTCATGTGCCGGGAGCAACCGCTGTCGATGTACCATTTGCTGTTCTTTACAGAGTCGGATTGCTGCGGCACCAAAAACAAAGGGAACTAGTTAGTAATGGAGACCCAAGCCTTGATAGTCTTGGGTTCTCCAGTGACATCATCAACAACAACCACATCAGTCAAAATTTTATTTTCAAATATTTTGGAATGTTTGACTGATGAATTATTGTCGGATGCAGAATCTTGAGAAGATTCTTTTATCTTCCAAACCTGTTTTGGTTTGGTTGCTTGCTTGGCAACAACTTTGAGCTTTGTATTTTGCAAAGTGGTTTGCTCAATGTTGTTGACCTTTACAGCAGGAACAGGTGTGGTTGAGCCTTTCTTTGAGATGGGCTTCTTAAAAGAATTTTGAATTTTAGTAACTTTAAACCCCTGTTTCCCTGACTGCTTTTTAGCAAGCACGGGACAATCATTAATCAAGTGACCTTGCTTCTTGCAATAGAAGCAAGATCTTAGCTGAACATTCAATTGAGATTGAGGAATAAAACGATGAGCTTTACCAAAAGAAACATGTGTTGAACAGTTACTTTTACGTGAGCATTCAACAAGAGATGGTTTAGAAAACATTTGAGAAGATTTATTTAAAATATTCGTTTTATTAATAATCTTCTTTTGAGGTCCAGCCATAGCTTTACCCTTTTCTTTTGTAATAGTCTGTTCATTCTTTTCAATAGTTATTATATAATTCTCAGGCTTAGCATGTTTCTTAACTGGTCTATACTCTAGATCAGTTATATCCTCAATTTCAATTTCCTCTTCAATGATTGGAGGAAGCACAGAAACAGCCTTTCCTAACTTAGGCTCAACAATAGAATCAGACTTAATAGGCTCAGTCTGATGGTTTTCAGCCTTAATAGGCTTAATGATCTCAACCTTTTGAGTCTTACTTGATTCAGACTTACTAGAATTATCCCTAACAAGCACGGGCTTACTAGTGTTAGGTTGAGATGATGCAATGACAACCTTTTCAGCCTTAATAAACTCAGGCTTACTTATCTTGATGCTCACAGAAGATTTAACAGGTTTGACGTCTATCTTAGTCAAGACAGACGTCAGGTCATTGACAGTTTCCCGAACAGGCATCGGAAGATAATTTTTAGGAGGTGGGACTTGATGAAAACCAAGTCCTGCCTTGCTCTTTGTGTCAGTTCTTTGAGCCTGTAGGATCTCGTCAAAGACTAGAGAGGATGTTGAGAAGTTAGAAAGCTTTTTCTTTAAGTTTAAAACTTCATTTTGTGATTCAACAAGTTCCTTTTTAACTGATGATAGCATATCAACGTAGCTACCAATTTCATCTTGTTGTTCAAAAATTTTAGCTTTAAGTTCTTTCTTTTCTTCTAAAATAGCTTTTAATTTTTGACCACTTGCCTTATCACTGTCACGTAACATATCATTTGTTTCATTTAACTGTTCAATGGCAGTGTTAAGGCGTGTGGTATCCTCTCTATACCTGTTTAATTGATTTGTTAGTTTAATGCATGACACACAAGATAATGGTTCATCATATACCTCATGCACTTCAACCATCAGTGCACGTTCAGTGTCTTCTTCATCAGGATCAGACCATTCCCAAGCATTATTTGAGAGAAGGAGCGCAGCGGAAACCATAACCTTCTCTTCAGTTCTAGTCTTGTCCGATGAATGGTGTTGGGAAGGTTTGGATAACCCAGAGGGTGGGTTCTTCTTTCTGTCACATTCCCGAGCAAAGTGTCCATATTGTTGACACTGGTAGCACTTAACTTTGCTCTTATTAAATCATAAACCCTTCTCTTCAGGGTCTGTGACATTCTTCCTCCCAGTCTTCTTGAGAAAGTTCTTGACACGCCTAGTGAGCATCGCCATGCTCCACTTTAAGTCCATGCGTTCAAGTTCCTCATTATCTATCTGACTGAAGTCTTCTTCAGTCAAGGACACGGTGCTATTCTTGTTTGATAAGAAATCATCGTAAGCGGACAAGAAAGCAGTAAACACAGCAGCGTGTTCTTCGGCAACTGCAGGAGATGCGCCTTTGAAATTTTGATAAGCAGCACCTCCACTGGAAGAATTGGTGGTGTTGTATCCAAAGCCACCAGATGTACTAGGAGCACCGGAGCCCCCAGATAGAAAAGCAGTTCCGGCAGCAGGAGTTGCTGCAACAGGAGCATCTACGCCATAGAGCTTTGGATTTTGTAGATGAGCAGTAGCTTTAGTCTCCTTCTTTTGCATATCTAGGAGATCAGCAGCAATCTGGCCGATGAGATCGTCAAGCTCCATGTCCATAATGTCCTCATCTTTCTCCATGAGCAGCACTCTAGTATTCCACTTCTTGGGTAAGGAACCCAGAAGTTTCTTATTAACATCGGTTTTGTCAAGATTGACTCCACCTTCGACTAATTCACTCACCAGTTGTGAGTATCTGCTGCACATATCCTCTAATAACTCAGTAGGCAGCATATCAAAAACTTCAAACTGCTTTTTCACTAAGTCCAGTTTGTTCCTTTTGTATTATTCACTGCCTCCACACTTCTTCTCGAACCCCTTCCAAAGATCGTATGCAGTCTTGTGATGTCGGAATTGTCTAAGTAGTGGTTGGGGTAAGGCCATGGTAATAGCGGAGTACGTTTTCCGCTCGGTGTCGAAGGCCTTACGCTCTTCAGGAGTCATGGATTTAATGGACTTCTCCGGTATTGGTCCATTAAATATACCTGTTCTACCAGGGCGTTCATATCTCTCTTCTAGATAGATAAGCATCTCCACATCATTAAATGATACGAATGCCTCAAAACGTTGACGCCAGTCGAGGTAGTTCATCCCAGCGGTATACATAGGCGGTTTGTTCGTGGAGCCCACCTCACTATTATGTCTTAACATAGCTCCAACTTGCTGAAGTGAAGTAGAAGTCGAAGCAGACATGATACTGAATGAAAGAGACTTTTCAAAAAAAAATTGGAAACTGAAAAGTGCGACACAAGGGTTGTGTCGCAACAGTATGTCGCAAAAGAAACTACGGCGACACAAAGGTTATGTCGCAAAAGAGGTACTAGCGACACAGAGATTATGTCGCAATGAAGGCAAAGGCGACACAGAGATTATGTCGCAAAAGATACTGGCGACACAGAGGTTATGTCGCAAGAGAAATTTCAGCGACACAGAGATTATGTCGCAACAGTATGTCGCAAGAAAACCCTACAGCGACACAAATATTATGTCGCAACGTTGTGTCGCAAAACGGCGCTGTTTGATGCCAAAACCTCAAAAAAATGAAATTTTTGAAACCTAAACGAATTTTATTAACAATTTTCGTAAAAACACAGTTTCTAAGGCTCAAAAACAACACAATTCAGCTCCAATAACACCTGCAATGAAAATCAAACACCAAAACAAGATGTTAAATGATCAAAATAAGTGTAAACAATTAACAAACGATTTGATACCACCCAAAATCCTTAGATTTAAATGCTCTGATACCAATTGTAGATCCCAGTATGCTTAGATCTTTGAATCAAATCGTGCACAAAACAATTCACTTGCAAGTATAAAGATTAAATCAATAAGAACTAAATCCAAATCACTTTATATAGCAAGAACTCAAATTCTCTGAGAGAAATACAGCAAAAAACGTACAGAGAGAATATATGAAAAGTCTAACTAGATAAATCAGTAATTAGGCTATTTATACTAATCTGACTGACTTATGCGACACAAGACTTGTGTCGCAGGATTCACTATTGCGACACAAGCACTGTGTCGCACCTATCACTTATGCGACACAAGCCTTGTGTCGCAGTACACAGAAAATGTAACTTTATTTACTCTATTACATTTACAGACACAGTACAGACTTGACCAACTGACAGACACTCTAATATGTATCAACAAATAACAACCGTGCTGTGATAAGGCTGGCCTTAGTAGATTGAAGAATAAGAGGCTCCGAAGCAACAGGCTTTGGCACAGGAGAAAGTGATAAAGTAGGCATTGGTGGCGGTGATGGTGTTGTCCGTACCGCAGGACGAGATAATTTGCCAATAGTCAATTGAGCAGTTGAAGCGCGAATGCGTTTGCGGCGGCTAGTTTGAAGAGGTAAAGCATCGTCCTCCTCAGAATCTTCATCAACCAAACTGTAATCAGGATCACGATCATCAACTTTGCGTTTGCCCTTTAAAGCAGGATCCATGATTAGTCTTGAACCTTGACGAATCATTCCTGACGGAATTCCCGTCAAAAAGGAAGGAGAAGGATCATCATCACTATCCTCATCCTCAGTATCAGATGCAGTGGCACCATCCTTGCTAAAAGCACTAGACGGTCCAGCATCTTGATCAGCTGAAACCCGTTCACCCTCAGGTTGAACAACCTCTGGGTCGACGGTTTCGATTGCCTGAAAATTTTCCACCTCAAGTAGGAGTGGATCAGTGGCATCATCGTTCTGAATAAGAACCTCATGTAATACTTTAGCAGCAACATCAGGTTGAGCTGCTTGGTTCAACACATCCTCAATAAGCTCGTGCGGGCCGAACTGTGGAGCAGCAACCGCCGGCTGAGCTGGAACTTGTGCTGGAGGGGGTGGTTGATGTTGCAGTGGAGCATCGACATCCAACCATCCATTGTTGGCGGGAGCTATATACTGCGCATCAATAAGATGACCAAAAAGATCGGTAGCTTCCGGCTTGATCTGATCCGGACGACGAGAAGAGTTAAGAAAACACGCGTTGTATGTTCGAAGTCCGATCCTATCTACATGCAAATCTGACGGAATATTCAGCAATCCAGGAATGCGCTGAAGTATAATGATCATGCAAAAACGTGGATAGAGCATAAACTTGGAGCGAACAGCTCCAGTGATCTGCCCAATAAAAGAGCTAAAAATGTATGAGGAAAAACTGTATGGTTTATTATAAACCAGTGCCAGTAAACCAGATAACAGCTCGGGGCTCAATTCATCGTATCCGCCCTTCTTGTTCCCGAAGATTGTCACAATAATATGGAACAGGAACCTCCATTGGCCAAGAACAAAGGCCTTGATAAATTGGCGTCCACGCTTAGGACCAGAATAACCCATGCGCCCAAGTGCACCCTCAATAAAGTCCGAGGAGTACACAGAAGGGCCAGCTTCCTGCTCGACTGTACCCAGATGTAGAATCTGTCTCAGATCGTCAGCAGAGAAGATAACTGGAATGTCATTAACCCTAGTATGAATGACTGGAGGGTTTGCAGCAGCATTGAATTCAATATTAGCCCAAAACTGAGTCAGAATGGATCGGGACAATGGTGGTGATTCCGTAACAGCATATCTAATCCTTGATCATGCCAGATACGTAAGGATCTCAGTAAAGCGCTCAGCACCGCGCTCATTGACGTCCAAATTCACCAGGATATTATGAGTAGCAGAAAAAGATCGAGCAGCCATATCTGTAATCGTAAGAGTTACACGAATGGTAAATGCTTCATCAAAGTAAAATGACTTAACGAACATTAATTAATTCTAAACATTTATGTATTGTGAACAAAAATGATCACCGAACATCCATGTTTACTATTAATTAATAACTTAATTTACGGAACTTAATTGAACAAATAAGTGTAGAGGACTTAAATTTTCAATTATATTCTTTAAATTATATACAGTTCGCTAGTTATAAAGCATATCCTGAACAGTCATACCGAGCTCATTGACGTCCAAATTCACCAGGATATTATGAGTAGCAGAAAAAGATCGAGCAGCCATATCTGTAATCATAAGAGTTACACGAATGGTAAATGCTTCATCAAAGTAAAATGACTTAACGAACATTAATTAATTCTAAACATTTATGTATTGTGAACAAAAATGATCACCGAACATCCATGTTTACTATTAATTAATAACTTAATTTACGGAACTTAATTGAACAAATAAGTGTAGAGGACTTAAATTTTCAATTATATTCTTTAAATTATATACAGTTCGCTAGTTATAAATCAAAAAGTTAGTTCGCTTCGCAGAAGACAAAACTCAGTTCGCTTCGCAGGTCAAGCAAAGTCAACCATTGGGTTCGCTTCGCAGTCAAGCAAAGTCAACTATTGGGTTCGCTTCGCAGGTAAGCGAAGTCAACATTTCGGTTCGCTTCGCAGTCAAGCAAAGTCAACTATTGGGTTCGCTTCGCAGGTAAGCGAAGTCAACATTTCGGTTCGCTTCGCAGTCAAGCAAAGTCAACTATTGGGTTCGCTTCGCAGGTCAGCGAAGTCAACCTTTCGGTTCGCTTCGCAGTCAAGCAAAGTCAACTATTGGGTTCGCTTCGCAAGTAAGCGAAGTCAACATTTCGGTTCGCTTCGCAGTCAAGCAAAGTCAACTATTGGGTTCGCTTCGCAGGTAAGCGAAGTCAACATTTCGGTTCGCTTCGCAGTCAAGCAAAGTCAACTATTGGGTTCGCTTCGCAGGTAAGCGAAGTCAACATTTCGGTTCGCTTCGCAGTCAAGCAAAGTCAACTATTGGGTTCGCTTCGCAGGTCAGCGAAGTCAACCTTTCGGTTCGCTTCGCAGTCAAGCAAAGTCAACTATTGGGTTCGCTTCGCAAGTAAGCGAAGTCAACATTTCGGTTCGCTTCGCAGTCAAGCAAAGTCAACTATTGGGTTCGCTTCGCAGGTCAGCGAAGTCAACCTTTCGGTTCGCTTCGCAGTCAAGCCAAGTCAAACCCGTTGGGTTTGGTTCGCAAGAGAGATTTGCGAACTGAGATTGGATCTCAGTTCGCAGGAGCGTGTGCGATCCCAACAATTTCAAAAACACAAATTTAAATCACGTTTTTGCAATTAAATGAGAAAAACACATAGAATAGGCATCGATTTAACAAGATTGACAAGTTTTATGTTTTCTTTTCCACTAATTATAAAAGAATCCGTGAAAAACTAAACTAAAACCTTCAAAATCTAAAATATGCGATTAAACACAAACTAGTAGATGAAATCGAATGATTCTTACCTCAATAGATGTAGGTTTGAAAGAGGAAAATAATCTTTGGAATGAAAAACCTGTCCCTGTTTTGTGAAGATCAAAAAGCAAAGAAAATTGCTCGGCTCGCTTCGCAAGAACTCGAATCTCAATAATTGGGTTCGCAGGTGTGTTTGGAAAAGTGAGAAGTGGACTCGTTGACTTGGTCTTTTATACAGAAAACCTCACTTCGCAGAATTGGGTTCGCAGATTTGGGTTCGCAGGATTGGGACCGCAGACTTTGGGTTCGCATGGTTTCGGTTCGCAAAGTTTCGGTTCGCAGGGGATTGGGTTCGCAGGTTTGACTAGTCAAAAACCCAATAATGCCTTGTGGACTTGTACCTTATGTATTTCAAACTCAATTTGCAACTTTGACTAGTCAACTATGCAAATTTAATTTTAAATATAACAAACGAGTATTTGGTTCAAGTCAAAAACCAAAACTTTCCATTGCAGTGAATAAGTTACAATTATTGTATATAATCTACAAATCATAATTGAACTATTAAGTAAAAACTTAATTATCAATTATAATCATTAGATTTATAGAGACAGTTAATAATTATAAATGTGTTCTTTAACTTGTTACATAAAGTCTCAAATTAAAGTATATATAACTTATTACCAAAAGTCATAAGTCGTATATTTTGTATATGCTTTTACGTGTTCACATTTAAGTCCACATGTCTAAGCATGATAGCTTATAACTGATTATTAAAATAATAATCCACAGTTCTTAAGCTGTAAACGAAACTAAATGCAATCTTGTCACATTGAGACAACACGGAATGTGTAAGGTCTCTAGATCTTGGTTAGCGATAACGAATTATCTTTTAGGTATTGAGGTGCGGAATCCCTCAATACTTAAGGTTTTAGACTTATATAACTAATCTATCAATTAACAAGCTTCGTTTTGATATCAACTAGTGTTAAACAATCAAAACCGAGCCTATTCAATGATAGCCTTTATATCAGCACAAATTTCGAGGAGAGAATACTTAAATATTTGGTGTGTGTAATTTTTTTTGCACGGATTTCTAGATCGCTATATAATAATGAGCAGCATTAAAATATTTATATCTGGTTCAACTCGCAGGCCATGGGCCTTGCGAGTTGACTCAACTCGCAGCCCCTGGGCCTGCGAGTCCAGATGGACTACGAGCCCACATCTCAGCTCGCAGGTAGGTCCTGCGAACCGAGAAAGCTGCGAGCCCAAAACTCAACTCGCAGGTAAGACCTGCGAGTCCAGTTTACAGCGAGCCCAGATCTCAACTCGCAGCTGAGAGCTGCGAGTCCAGATTGGACTGCGAGTTGAGATCTCAACTCGCAAGTCTGTTGACCTGCGAGTTGACTTCTCAATTTGCGATTCAGACTTTAACTTAAAATCGATATTTGTCTAATAACATTTAACAAATAATAATAACAAGTTAATATCATATATTTACAAGTCTAAACCAATTTATACAAGTTTGATAATAAATACACTAGTCCTATTACAAGCTAGATCTATTGTCACAATAACATGTCCCAACAGAATGCTAAAGTATAGATGAATTGAATTCCAAAGGATTAAAAACAATAAAAATAAACAGACAAAACAATGATTCAAACAAAAGTAAAGGTATCAAGTACCATTTTATTAACGAAACAACGAAAATAAACTATTACAAATGTCGAACATTAATAGTTGAATCGACGCAGGGATCATATTAGAGAGAATATGCAGTACTTTAAGATTTAAAAAGTCTTGGAAGATTGGTAGTATACATACCATATGAAATTCACGAGTAGTGACACTTAAGTACAACTTAACCATTTGTCAACTTATATTTATGAAAGTATATCTTGGTTACCTATCTCCACAACATATATCATGTTCATTAATCATACATTTACAGTAATTGAGAACAAATGATTCATCAATCATGAAAATGTTCAAATATCACAGACAGTTCAAGATGATTACCGATATTAAGATCCACATAAACAAAGTCTACAATGATTTCATAGCAAGCCTTTATTGTTGGTACGTACATTACCTAATGTGAGTCAAACTATGATATACTGAGAATTCAAGTAAAACACATAACACTGTATCTTTCAGATTCAAGGTAGCGGTTACTAAATGATGTTCCTTTCGAAGCATATAACATACCCTTGAGTTATTTTAATATCTGACAAACATCAAAGCTATTTTGAAGATACTAGTGGTTCTAGATCTGTACTTAGTACAACATAAGATCCCTTAGTATGAACAAGATAAGTTTGAAACCATTGGCAAAACTAAAGGAGCCAGATCTGTACATAGTACAACAAAGTCACCAGTAGTTTTGCTAATAGTCATAATTCTTACTATTTGTCTTGACATAGATACATAGATCTTTGATAACAGTGCATGGTTAGACTATCATTCAACAATTAAGACTTATGTCATACATCACATAGCAGATCACACTAGATAACATACAGAAGCATTGTTACTTATTATATGCTCAGAAATCATATCAGAATTTGCCTATCAGTACATCATATAATGAAGCTGTCTAGATTCAATTTTTCTAAGCAAATGATAACATGTGGAGAGAGGTGTATACTAAAATAAACATAAGTAAATGTCTGGTTTTAAAGATGTAGATTTAATGCAACTACCTAGAATCTACTAACACATCTATCCAAAAACTTATACTGATTGTTCTTAAGCATATTCCTCTAATGTACTATCATTTCCCAGCAGATAAAACCATAACATTTTCTAAAAGAAAGAAATGCAGAAAAATAAAAGAAACTACTAAGTATGACATACACCTTTGGAAGACAAATTATTCTGGATTCCTCATTCCGTTTAGTTGAAGCAATGTCTCAAAACGCGTCCTGTCAAAAGCTTTAGTATACAAGTCTGCCAAGTTATCAGTTGAGGGAACTTTGACTAACTGTATAAGCTTTTTCTCTACACAGTCTCTGATAAAATGATGACGTATGTCAATGTGTTTCGTCTTGCTGTGCTTTACAGGATTATTGGTAATTGACATGGTGGATTCGTTGTCAATCATCATTGGAGTATTGGTTAAATTTAACCCATAGTCTCGCAGTTGCTGTTGTATCCATAGAACTTGGGAACAACAGCTGCCGGCAGCAACATACTCAGCTTCACATGTAGAAATGGCGACTGAGGTTTGCTTCTTGCACTGCCAAGAAACCAGTCTACCCCCTAGGAATTGACATCCACCAGTTGTAGACTTTCTGTTCTGATTGCATCCTCCATAATCAGAATCAGTGTAAGCCACAAAGTCTAAGTCTCCATCAGTCGGATACCAAAGTCCCAGCTTCGGCTTCCCTTTGAGGTAACGAAGAATTCGCTTAACAGCTTGCATATGAGACTCTTTAGGATTGGCTTGATATCGTGCGCAGACACATACTGCAAACATTATATCCGGCCGCGATGCAGTAAGATACATTAATGATCCAATCATGGCCCTATAAAGAGTAGGATCCACGTCTCTATCACTTGATGTATCAGGACCAAGTCCATGAGCTTCTGGTATAGGGGTATGATAAGTTCGAGCTTCATCCATCTTGAATCTTTCTAACAGCTCATTTGTATATTTATTTTGATGAATGAAATACCCATCTTTCTTTTGATCGACTTGCAATCCTAAGAAAAACGTCAGTTCTCCCATAGCAGACATCTCAAACTTGTGTTTCATGACTTGTTCAAATTCATTACACATCTTTTCGTCAGATGACCCAAAAATGATGTCGTCAACATAAACTTGAACAAGTAGAAAGTCTCTCTTCTTCCATTTGACAAAGAGTGTACTGTCAATTCTTCCTCTTGTAAAACCATTCTCAACGACTTGGGTAGGAGCAGTGTATCCATTTTTGATGCATTCCCAAATTACCAAATCATGGAATCTACAATAGGATTCAAACCTATCTTTCCATCCATAGTAATTTTCTAGTCTGAGCAATTTAGGTGGAACATTCGATTTTCCAATCTCATGATCCATCTCAATCATTCTACTTAGGTCTGACATCTTTGCAAATCACAAAACTTTCAAAAATCACGAAAACAGAAACTCAGTTCGCAGGGTGAGAACTCAGTTCGCAGCAAATCTCAGTTCGCAGCCTCACTCAGTTCGCAGGCTGAAATCTCAGTTCGCAGCCTCACTCAGTTCGCAGGCTGAAATCTCAGTTCGTAGCCTCACTCAGTTCGCAGGCTGAAATCTCATTTCGCAGCCTCAAATCCCAGTTCAGTTCGCAGAACCCTAATCTCACTTCGCAGAAACGGCTGTAATCCCCAAAAACGTAAATTTTTAGGTTTTTGAACGTCTAAACCCTAAGATTTCGAACATACACGAACCTAAAAACTTCCAGAAACTGATTTTGGTCAAAAATACGCACCAATTGTACGTAAAACAACCCTAAATCAAACGTTATTTACCCAAATCAATCGTTATTATCCCAAATAACCTCGAACCTACGCGTATCTAGCCGTAGGCTCTGATACCAATTGTAAGTCCGTGTCTATTCGGATCGATAACGAGGTTATCTAACGTATTAAAGTGCGGAATCCCTCAATACTTAGTTATAGGATCTATAACGAATTGTTTCACAATTATAGTGAATCGGGTATCTAATTTGCTTCGTATTGATTATTAATCTCAGTTAAACGATCAATACCTAGCCTTTAGAAGGTTTAATTGCTCTGGAAAACTCAGGAAGTTCGTATGTGTGTATAGGCAAAAAAATTAATTAGGTTTGAAACCTAATTTGTATTTATAGCCGTCTCAGTTCGCGGGTTATGGGCTTCTGCGAACTGACTCGGTTCGCAGCCCATTTAGGCCCAGCGAACTGACTCGGTTCGCAGCCCAAATTTATCCTGCGAACTGACTCGGTTCGCGGTCAAACTTGGTCAACATTTTTCAGCTTTTTGATTTTTCACTCTAAAATGTTTTCAAACCACAGTTTTTCATTTACAATTCAAAACCAATATACAAACTCGATTACAATTAATACAAGACCTATTACGAGCTAAAGAACCCTTTTACAAGCTAGATCTGTTGTCACAAAACATGTCTCAACATTGATAAGATGTCATGAACCTTTTTCAAATGGAAATTAATTATCTATGTTAAACTATGATTTGATTACAACGTCATGCAATCGTAGTACCGTACATCGTAAATTACTATGGAAACATTATAAGGTGAAGTACATAGGAAATATTATGGAAAATACTATGAACAACATTGCGAAGTACTTGAGCAACGAAACAACTAATTAATAGTTGTTCTCCTTGTTTATAACCGTAGTGTATTTTATAAACATGGTCTGGTTTTGAATCATTGGAAATATTATTTTAGATCGTAGATTACATAGTGAATTAAAGCTATGAAAATACTATCTCAAAATCATAAAGTACAATGTGAATTAGCTAGGGATCTATTGGTCACTTTCAAGTGAACGGGTTGGTTAATGACATAGTGGGGAACCTTTGATCTTAATACAAACTTAGTTTATGAATCTAAGGAATTATTATGGGCAACGTAATTACCGTAAATCGGCTGAGTCCCTGGTATAGCAATGGAAACATTGTGGAAGCCCGGAAAAAGCCGTTGGTATATTATTTTGTGGATTAATAATAGTGACATCCTTAGATTCTACTAATCCTTAAATGAAAATTGATCAGACACCAATCGAGTCTTAAACTTAAATGTTTTGTTTAGATTAGATTCTAACGTGGTGTTAAGAACGATCGGACCGTTAGCGGGCCTGTTACTCTATTCATGCACCCAAGATCGTTAAGATTCCAAGATTGGTCATTGTTTCTGTAACTTGACAGTGTTGAGAGTCGAACAGTCTCCTCCGATCAAAATCACCATAGCCTAGTTCTTGTGTGACATACTTTTCGAATATTCGAACGGTAGAGAACTAGTGTTTACACCACAAGGATCCAAGATAAATAAAATACAAATCTTTAGAAAAGGACGTTTTTATATTTAAACATAATCCCAACACTAGGCTAATGAAATCACAACAAACACTCTCTAATATCCTGACTATTATCTACCCGAACTATCCCTTATCTTAATTTATTTACTACTTTACTTAGTTTAATTAATTAAAAACCCCAAACCAAATCCAAATCATTTTAAAACCCCCTTTGCTAAATCAAATCGATCGTCCACGACCTCTCTCTTTCAATTCGGTTGATCTCAAGAACGACCCTAGGTCATACCTACTACTATAATCCCTTTAGTTGAGGTATACTTAGGTCCCCAGCTTTTATAAATATTAAAACACACCCCAGTTGGTGCGCGCCGCTCGGTTGCCGAAACGACACCGACCGTTCGAGGCGCATCAAGTTTTTGCAGCCGCTGCCGGGGAATCAACCGTAAGACTCAGAGGCGTCCAGATGAAGTTTCTTTTTAGTGACCCCTTAGGATGGTTTTCCCTCCTTAAACCCCTAAAAATTCTTTCCTTCTCCAATCCTAAATCAAACATCCTACCCATTCAACGAGAGAAGAAATTTTTTATCAACAAACCGATGATAGCCCACGTATCACTCTCGCTGACAACACCAAACCCTCGATTGAAGGTCGAGGAGGACCAATACTCCACCCGGAGGTGGGAGGATCATCCTTTGAACTGAACCATGACTTTGTGCAGCTGATCCACAATCACTGCCAATTCTTCGGCTTACCAAATGACGACCCTAACTCCCACCTTGACAAATTCATTTCTTTATCCAATTCCTACAAACAAAATGGGGTTGAGCAAGATATTGTCCACCTATATCTGTTCCCCTAATCACTTTCTCTCCATGCAAAAACCTGGTTTGAAGGTTTAGAGTCAAACTCTATCACCTCATGGGCGGATATGGCTACAAAGTTCTAAACCAAGTACTTTCCCCCATCCAAACAAACCAAACTTAGGAACGACATCATAAACTTTCAACAAGCTTACAATGAAACGATCTATGTTGCATGGGAGCGCTTTAAGAGATTGATCAAAAGATGCCCTAACCACCATCTTGAACGCTCTGTTCAGATTCACACCTTCTACAATGGTCTCACTCCACACCACAGATCTACTCTTGAGGTTGCCTCTCAAGGTAACTTCATGAACTACACTGCATACGAGGCTTGGAGTATGATTGAGAAGATGACCACACACCATCATGACTGGAACACTGATGAGCAGTCCTCATCATCGACACCACTTACCGTTTCCAATCCAGCTGAGGCTGATGTTATCAAATCTCTCGCAGAACAAATAGAAACCCTCACCAAAGACATCGGAGAGCTGAAGAAGTCCCCTCAACAAATCTACCAAGTTCAAACCTGCCTAAACTGTACCAACCCACATCCTATCGAGGAAAACAAGGTTGAGTACAAGGACCCTGCTTTCTACTCCACCCAGCTTCCATCCCATCCATATAACCATCCGTCCAACTTTACTCCAAACTCACCACCAAAATACCCAACCTACCTACAACAAAGCTATAACCAACCACTCTTGCCTACCGAACCCACATCTGAGATTACCCAACCTTCTGAACCTACTACCTCACCAATCTCTAGTTCAGATGACACCCTTTGGCTAATCGTAAAATTAATTACGGATAGACAAGACCAGGCTGACGTCTTTATGAGGGACCAACACACCCTACTGAAAAATCTTGAAGCTCAAATAGGTCAACTAGCACAGCGTCTCGACATTAGACCTCAAGGTAGTCAGCCTAGTAACACCACCCACAATCCATGTGCAGAGGAAGCTTAACACAATGGCAGTCAAGACACCAAGGTGACACCGAGTCAACCTTCAGTTCCTCCTCCGGTGGAGGAACAACATGTTGTCTCATCAACAGTACACATTGAGTCGCCACCCACACCTAAGAGTAAGGTAGCCATTCCGTTCCCAAATCGTCTCAAGCAGCGACACGATAAGATGAAATCTTTCAAGCTTGATGGTAAATTCTTAGACACCGTGTCTACAATGCCCTCCAGTAACAAGTATTTTAGGAGACTTCTATCAACAAATGATAAGGTACCCGAAGTACCCAATGTCCCGTTGAACGCCGAATGTTCAGCCATTCTCCAAAATTCTCTACCTGAGAAACTAGGAGACACCGGACGTTTTACTCTTCCTTGTTCCATCTACCAATCTAGAACTATCTGCGCCCTAGCCGACCTAGGAGCCAGCATCAATCTCATGCCATACTCATTGTTCATAAGGCTTGAAATAGGAAACCTTAAACCCACTAAAATGAGTATCCAGCTAGCTGACCAATCCATTAGATACCCTAAGGGAATATCTAAGAGCATCATGGTTAAGGTCGAAAAATTCCTATATCCAGCCGACTTTGTGATCATGGATATTCAACAGGATATACACATGCCTATCATCCTAGGAAGACCTTTCATGAATACAGCCAAAGCAATTATCAACGTCTTTTCATAGACTATCAGCTTACGAGCCCATGGAGAAAGTGTCATGTTTAGGATCAATCAGCCTAACTATGATTTGATGGGGAGTGCTATGATATATACAATCTCCACTGGTGAGGAGATTGTAGAACCAGAAGATAAGACAACAAATAGATCATCTGTCACAACTTCTGAGACAAAAACGAAGAATGAAGACCAATCCTCACCACCTTACAGTCATCTCCCTAATTCACATATAATCGGTGTTGAGTTAATACAAATTGAAGATGCCAACGATTTCACTACTTTAGCGGAAAGTGAGGAAGCTCGTGAATACAAACCCCCATACGGGATGGAGTTCGAATCCTTTATCAATCTCGCAAGTAATATTGTCCAAAATTACAAAATGACACTTAACAAGGTATATGATGCTCTCAGTAAATTAGCAATCCCTTACTCCTCCAAACAAAGGGAGCTGTTAGGTTCTATCAGAGCATATATAAAAAGAGCGAATGGATACCTCAGCAACTACACTGATATCAGACTGACGTGTGATCTTCGAGAATTCCTCGATCTACTTCTCAGAGAAAATCACCTAAGTATTTCAGATAGCGATCAATTTGTTACCAACTCCATTATCGAACATCATGCTGAGCTAATAATCGAAGAGCTTAAGGAAATGGTTTGGAAAGAAAAGAGGCGTGAGCGCCCCATCAGGATTTTGGATATGTCACTACTCGATGTCGCCACTAATGTGACAACTTGACTACGTGACATAATCATTCAGAAAGGCACCTTAAGAAAAAAGAGCATTTTTCACGCTGGATATCGAGAAGTATTTAATAATTTGATCCTTATCTTCAAGAACTCTGACTATCCTTTCTACCAACATCAACACCGGCTAATCGAAAGCCTATGCCAATCCACCACCACATTTAGAGGAGATCCTGACTCTGAAGATTACGAAGAACTAAAGCTACAACTCCTGGTATTCATGGACTCTATCAAACGGAAGCATCCAATCAGGGAGATGATCGAGAGAAACACAACCATTATGATTGACCCTAACGGACCAATCACTAGGGCAGTTGACTACATCACCTACAGATTACTAGGTCTTTCCAGAACTACTTTAGAGCACTTCCAAAACTTCAGGGGAGGAACGATGGATCCACCTAACTTGATCACAACATTGATTAGTCACTTCATGAGGATCTATCCCCCTCGATACACTTTTCCACAACCCAGGGCACACAATGTCACCATCACTCGCCCCGGAAACTCCTATCCACCCATCTGATCACACGGAGCAAAAGTCGAGCTCTCGACTCTAAAAGCAGCGCTTCTCGGGAGGCAACCCGTGGAATAAAAATATCTTTTAGTACTTTAGTTTAAATAAGTGAAGAAAAATCTTTGACTATCTTTCACACTTGGATATATAAACTATCCGAAATATTTTTCTTTTTACCACCACATTCGTCCTAGAAAATTTCAAGAAAACATCTTTTCAAAATTTTGGGATAGTGGTAAAAGTTGCAAAATAACATTTTAACATATATCCAACGTGTTCACACCTACGAGATGCTTTCACATTTGTGCGGATATGTAGAGAGGCGAGCCATATCCATCACCCATCCACTTAAGGATTCATTATCTTCGGGGAGCTAATGTAGAATGAAGATATTGGCAACATGCTCCTTCAGCTCATCAAATCATTTGTCTACCATCCATCCTCTGAGCTCTTAGCACCTGGGGAGTCTCTTCTTCCTTATCTCCGTTTTTATTAATTATCAATTGTTTTGTTTTGTGCGTTAGGAAATAACGGTAATCTATATCCTATCATAAGCTTATCACTAAGTGTGGGATTCCAGCCCAACTAACACTTGAGAAACATTTTCCGACTTCTTCAAATTCTAAGTGTGGGATTTTACTTTCAGTAGAACATTGGGGACAATGTTCCTTTAAAGTGTGGGATAGCATTATAGAATACCACAGATAGATTTTTAATTCCAAAAGCGAACTCTGGAAATGTTCCTCAAAATAAACCTCACTATGCTTAAAAATTTTCAAAATTTTTCAAAATTTCTGAATTTAAATGTCTTTGAGAGGAATCACTTTCGAATATGAGTAGTTTATTTTGGAAAATATAGATGAATAAGGTTGGAATTCCTTAAACTGAAATGACAATCTAAGAAGGGCATCGCATGACTAGGCACATATAACACATAATTATTGCTGTGAGGTATTTTGAACCTATCAAAAAGCATTCATTTTAAATGTTTCACTATTCATTTGTTGTGTGTGCCGATGCATGTGTTTTGAATTAGAACTTTCTCCTGATATGCACTTCGAGACTACATTGATGAGTACCGTACGCGTTATAGGTGCAATTAGATGACCTTCACATTTCTTAGGAATAAACCCTTTTCATCATACCTTTTTAAGCCTAACCCGACCAACACTCATTTTTAGTGTTGAAGAATCATTAGAAAACCCATTGAGACTTAACCTTTTCATCTTTAAACCCATTCATTTCCAAACTCCCAAATAACTTATCTTGGAATTTTTGAAAATAATGAAAAATGCTATTTATATATCCATTTATCCATAGTCGACATCACAATATTTCGTGGTTATCCATTTAGGTACGTAAAATTGACACTGTTAACCAAATCGAAAATGTCGACCGATTCAAAGAAAGTAAGTAAAGGTGGACTACATCATATTTCGTGTTTACCCATATAAGTGCGAAAAATTGGCACCGGTAAACAGTTCGAAATTTTCATCATCATCAAAAAAAAAATAAATAAATAAAAAAAAAAAATGAATGATGATGATGATGAAGAAGGACCAAATCATACTTGTTGGATCTTAACTTGTGATTTGGATGTGAATTGAATGAAAACCGAATGTATATGTATGTAATTTGAACGAGTAATCAAATGCTTCTATATTGTTCTTACTAATCTGTTACAAGCTGTAATATCTTTCTCAATATGATATACAAACGTACGCTTACAAAACTCTCTGGTTCAACCAACCTTAAATGAAAAGCAAAGTCTGGTATGTATACAACAGCACCTGCGACTTTGTTTACGCGACTTTAGCAGCACCTGCGACTTTGTTCTGCGACTTTTATTCTTAAAGTCGCATATTGTATTCCTGCGACACTAACTTAAAGTCGCATGACCAGTTTTTCACTTACAAATGCAAATCCTATTTTTATATCTAACAATCTCCCCCTAGGATTTAGCATCTTATTTTACTTGAATATCTTCTTTGAGGATCTTTCTTTATATTTCTGTTGATTCAGCTTTTTGTCTTGAATCTTTTGAATGTCTTTGACATAGAGAAATAGAACTTTCTTTTGAGTTCTAGGAGTAGTTTGACAGAATCTCTTCTTTATTTCTTTTCTATTCAGAGCACTTGAGCTTGTAACTTTAATCATTCTTCCTTGATAGTAATTGTGATATAGCATGAATATCTTGAACATGTCATTCTTGGAAGAGTGTTTTTCTCATTTGTTTTAGTAACCAAAGGTAAGCAACGATTCATTTGATGTAATCTCAGAAAAGTTGATTGTATAATCAGAAAACACATTTATGAAAAATACTATAACTCTTGGATCACATAGATTACTAGTTAGCACAACAATTGAATCAATTAAATGTTTCAATTGAGTGACCTACGCTCAATGTTGGCTTTGATGTTAGCATTGGTAGGATTTACATTCAATCATTGTGGAATACCATTTTAGGTATCACTATGAATGTTCCGGCAATATCACATAGATATGCATAATGTCACTTAGACATAGAGTGTAATAATAGACATGTGTCCTAAAATATATTCTTTTCAGGCTCTAGACTCGATTAGTGCATTAATGATGTCAGGGACTGGAGCAGACTGTCCTCTTGTTTCAATATCAACAAACTCCAACAGAGTTGTCAATAGATTATGTGTAAAATCTCCGTGAGAATACTGAAACAAGAATTTGTTAAGAAATTCTTGAGTGGTTAGGAGGGTATATGTGCATTGCATCACTGGGTCCATGATGTCTTCTTTAATACCAGAAATCAACACATGATTTCCGATAGTAGATGTGGCTACCCGGCGATTATTTGTTTAGTGAGGGTTTTCTTTTTCTTTTAACCTTTTCACACACTCCTCACTCAACCTTACTCAATTTTTCTACTCCACCCTCATTCTAAGACTTAAACTTTTATCCTATATTTGGAAAGTGACTCCTTTGGTAAATCCAACCGGCTCTGGAGGATTATAGGAGTAGTTTATAAACTAACACTCTTAGTACAGAAAACAGCATTTTGCCAAACAATTTGATTGAAATTGGTAATCTGATTATCCATCAATCCTTGGAGTATCAAAAAGTCTTTGAAATCTTTCAAAGTGTTGAGCAATATGCAAATAGATTTGAACACTTGAAAGTTTTGGATTTTTGAAAAATACTCCCCCTTAACATATGCATAAGATTTATAAAATATTACATATGAAGGTGAGTTATAAAAACAAAATCTCTTTTTCTTTTGAAGATCCGGTTTTACTTTGAATTTGAGTAAAAACCATCATGCATCACATATGCAAAATATTTCAACTCTTCTCGAGTTGAAAATGACAGATTATTGGTTAAGTGAAAGCATGCCTAACTGAGTCACCAAAAAATGAAAACGTGTGTCATCTAATGATTTGGTGAATAAGTCGCCAATTGATAATCTGTTTTGACAAAAAATAACTCGATATGCCCTTTTTCAATGTTATCTTTTATAAAATGATACCAAATATCTATGTGTTTTGTTTTCGAGTGTTGTACCGGATTGCAGGAGCAATCGCACTTTGAGAGTCACAATAGATAGGTATCTTTTCAAATTTGAAACCAAAATCCATGAGTTGAGACCTCATCCACAAAACTCGTGAACAACAAACAGCAGCTGCAACATATTCTGCCTCAACTGTGGATGTTGAAACACAGTTTTGCTTCTTGGAAGTCCAACTAACTAGCTTATCACCAAGAAATTGAGCACCACCGGATGTGCTTTTTCGATCTAACTTACAACCTGCATGATCTGCGTCTGAATAGGCTGTTAGTTCAAAACCAGTATCCTTTTGGATACCACAATCCCAAGTCAATTGAAAATTTTAAATATTGTAAAATTCGTTTAACTGCTTGGAGATGTGATTCCTTAGGAGCTGCCTGGTAACGTGCACAAACACATGTAGAGAACATGATATCTGGACGGCTTGATGTCAAATACATCAAAGAGCCCATCATGCTTCTATATAAAGTTTGATCAACTGATTTTCCCGTTGAATGAACATGAAGTTGTGACCGAGCAGCCATGGGTGTAGAAATAGGTTGACAGTCTACCATTTGAAACTTTTTCAATATATCCAAAATGTATTTGGATTGATTGATAAAGATTCCATTTGCTAGTTGTTTAACATATAATCCAAGAAAAAAGTTCATTTCACCCATCATGCTCATTTCAAATCTGGATACCATTAATGCCGAAAAATTCTTGCAATATTTGGCATTAGTAGATCCAAATATGATGTCATCAACATATATTTGAGTTAAAATTATATCTTCTTTTTGTTTCTTAATGAAAAGTATAGTGTCAATTGTTCCTTTTGAAAAACCTGATTGAACTAGAAACGTGGATAAGACTTCATACCAAGCTCTCGGGGCTTGTTTTAGTCCATATAAAGCTTTGTCCAGAATGTAGACATCGTTTGGTCTCTTAGGATCAACAAAACCTTCAGGTTAACCCACGTACACCTCTTCCTTAAGAATTCCATTTAAGAAAGCTGTCTGCACATCCATTTGATAAACTGTGAAAGACTTGTGAGCAGCATATGCTAAAAAGATACGAATCGCTTCAATTCGAGCGATTGGAGAAAATGTTTCATCGTAGTCGATTCCCTCTTGCTGACTGTAGCCCTTTGCAACCAGTCTAGCTTTATTCCGTACCACAATTCCATGTTCATCCTTTTTATTCTTAAAAATCCATTTGGTTGCAACTATGGACTTATCCTTTGGTCTTTGAACTAATCTCCAGACTTTGAGTCGATTAAACTGATTCAACTCATCTTGCATGGCAAGAATCCAATCTTCATCTTGAAGAGCTTCCTTTACAGTCGCTAGTTCAATGGAACTTAGGAAATTTGAATAGAGACACTCATTTTGAGTAGCTTTTCTAGTTTGTACCCCAGTTGTAGGATCACCAATGATTTGAGAAGGTGGATGCGATTTAGTCCACTTACGTTCAGAAGGAAGATGTTGAAATTCAAAACTTGAATTTGAAGAATCAACATATGGAATGGGAGGAATAAGTTCTTCAGCCACAGTAGTTGGCTGAATTGGTGAGATAGCTGAAGGTGATTCGGTTGGTTGTATTTCAGGAATGGTTTCAGGTTGTACTTGAGGAGACTCAGTTGTAGTTGACTGAGTTGGAGTTGAAGTTGTGGAAGTACCAAAGTATTCTTCATAGAAATCAGAGAACAAGTCATCAAGATCACTCACAATTGAGTGTGATATTTCAGGTTGATCTTCTATTGAGCTAGTTAAACCGGGTTGTTGGGACATGTTATTGTCACAACAGATCTAGCTTGTAATAAGACTAGTGTATTTATAGTCAAATTTGTATAATTGGTTTAGACTCGTAAATATATGATATTAACTTGTTATTATTATTTGTTAAATGTTATTAGACAAATATCGAATTCAAGTTAAAGTCAAATTCGCGAAATGAGAAGTCAACTCGCAGGTTTGACCTGCGAGTTGAGATCTCACCTCGCAGATGATCTGGACTCGCAGCCATCTGGGCTCTCAGCTGTCTGGACTCGCAGCCCCATGGGCTGCGAGTTGAGTCAACTCACAAAGCCCATGGCTTGCGAGTTGAACCAGATATATATATATTTAAATGCTGCTCAAATGTTAGACAGATTCCTAGATATCCGTGCCATTGATTACACACAGCAAATATAAAATATTCTCCTCGTATTTCGTGCTGATATAAAAGCTATTATTAAATAGGCTCGGTTTTGATTGTTTAACACTAGTTAATATCAAAACGAAGCTTGTTAATTGATAGATTAGTTACCAGACTGGGAATTGGTAGTAAACCTGTAAATGCTCTTAAAAGAGATGCTTCTCACAGTTTCTCGCCACCCAAACCTAAACGGCCTGAACACTTTAAAGATCAAGTGCCATCGTGGTTTATGACTCCCATTAGGAACTATAGTCGTTATGAAATTGGTTCTACTTCAAGGAACCAAAGTCATAATGAGAATGGTTCTACGTCTGGCACACAAGGAGTTAACCAAGGGTCCTACAATAGTCGTAACCAAGGGCAAAAATCCCAGGGTTATGTATCGGGGAGGGTTGGAAATCAGTCAACTCATAGACCTAGGACCACTAATCATCAGCAAGCTGATGCTCCTTCAAAGGTGACCAAAGCTCCTAATGGAAAGGATGGTTACTTTAAAGAGCTACAGTTTGTAGATGATAAGGGACAAACCAAGACCGTAATGGCTTGGGTCCCTCTTGATAACTAATTGTTTACAACTTGTATGTGCAGGAGCAGACTGGGAACAACAATAATTGGTGGTATGTTGACAGTGGATGCTCTAGGCACATGACAGGAACCAGAAGTCTACTGACAGACTTCAGAGGTGGACTGAGACAAGGAGTGCACTTCGCTGGTGATAAAGGAGGAGTAATTACTGGGAAAGGAAAAGTATCGAATGGAACTTTGACTCTAGAGGATGTGAATTATGTTGAAGAACTGACGCACAACCTAGTGAGTGTTTCCCAAGTCTGTGATAAAGGTCATCCTGTTCTCTTCACTGAGAAAGAGGCCTTGATCCTGAAGCCGGTTTTTATCATTCCCGAAAAATGGATACTGATGAAAGCTCCAAGGAAGAAGGACATTTATGCAATCAACATGAATGCTCCTATTACTTCGATGGAGTCTACTTGTCTGTTATCCAAGGCTTCAGAATCAGACTCTCTCCTATGGCATAGGAAAATGGCACACCTGAATTTTCATAAAATGAACTACATAACAAAACATGAGTTAGTTCTGGGTGTACCACCGAAGAGTTTTGCATTTGAAGACAAGTGTATATCCTGCTTGAAAGGAAAACAGCATAAGAAACCACACAAGTCTAAAATTGTGAACTCTATTTCCTCGCCTTTTGAGTTGCTACATATGGATCTCTTTGGCCCCATAAGCAAGAGAAGCATAGGTGGCAAATGGTACAGTCTGGTTGTCACAGACGATTTCTCTAGATTCTCTTGGGTATTCTTTTTGGGATCTAAGGATGAAACTCCGGGCTTTCTTATGGAGTTTCTAGATCTAATAGAGAATATCTATTGAAAAAGAGTTAAGAGAATTCGTAGTGACAATGGGACTGAGTTCAAGAATTCTACGTTGAATGTATATTGCTTAAGCAAAGGCATACAACATCAATTCAGTGCACCATATGAACCTCAACAAAATTGTGTTGCTAAAAGGAAGAATAGAACTCTAATTGAAGCAGCGAGAACTATGCTTGCAGATTCAAGGCTTCCGGTCATATTTTGGGCAGAAGTAGTGAATACAGCATTCATGTTCTCAATCGGGTTCTTATAATTAAAAAGCAGAACAAGACATGTTATGAGCTTTTGAACAATAAGAAACCGAACTTAAAAGGGTTTGAACCCTTTGGAGTTTCATGTACGTTGTTGAAGACAAGTCATCAACCTAAATTTAGGGAGAAGGCTGACGAAGGATATTTCCTAGGTTATGTGCCTAACTCACCAAACAAACGGGTCTTCAATAAAACTTCGGGACGTGTTGAAATAGTTTATAACATTGAAGTTACGAGCTATACACATGACTTGCATAAGGGATTGGATTGGCAGTTTGACTACTCAGATCTCTTCAAGTCATTCAAAGTCCCTCTCAGTGACTGTCAGTAATTCAGATATTTCTGAGCATTTATTGTCAGGAGATGAGG
The DNA here is from genome assembly GCA_963921325.1 of Logfia minima. NCBI lineage: Eukaryota > Viridiplantae > Streptophyta > Magnoliopsida > Asterales > Asteraceae > Logfia > Logfia minima. Next base: position 24,078,055 of record OY992765.1, on the reverse strand, counting down.
ATCTTACTCCTTCTCCAACATCGAACGCTCAAACGTCTAATGTTAGGACTATTGTCGATATTGATGTGGTCTCTCCTATTGAGTCACAACAACCTCAAGATGATATACCTCAAGATGGTATACCACCTTTGGAGGAAATTAGTACTAACTTACAGGATGATATTCCAGTTGAACCTGTTACGTCAATAAGAATAAATAGGAATCATCCAATTGATAACATCATCAGTAATCCTAATTCTCCTGTTCTAACTCGGAATCAAACTAAAGCTAGTACATCCACTCATTCAAGCTTGTATGCTGAAATGAACGAGACAGGGATTTCAAATCTATGTCTATATTCATGCTTTATCTCACAAATTGAACCTAAGCATGTTCAAATAGCTTTGAAGGAAAATTCGTGGGTCGAGGCAATGCAGGAAGAACTGTCTCAGTTCACAAAATTGGTTGATTTACCCGTTGGAGAATATCCAATTGGAACTAGATGGGTATTTAAGTGCAAGAAAGACGATCGGGGAATCGTGATTCGCAATAAAGCTCATCTAGTTGTCCAAGGTTTCAATCAACAAGAGGGGATTGATTAAAATGAAGTGTTTGCACCTGTAGCTAGACTTGAAGCACTTAGGTTATTCTTAGCATTTGCAGCCTCAAAGAAAATGAAAGTATTTCAGTTGGACGTTAAGAGTGCCTTCTTGTATGGCAAAGTTAAAGAAACGGTGTATGTTTCTCAACCACCGGGATTTACTGATCCAAAGTATCCAGATAGAGTATATCGTCTTGATAAGGCTCTATATGGATTACATCAAGCTCCGAGAGCGTGGTATGAAACACTGTCTACTTATCTTCTTGAGAATGGTTTTACAAGAGGAAGAATTGACAGTACACTCTTTGTCAAATGGAAAAAGAGAGACTTTCTACTTGTTCAAGTATATGTTGACGATATCATCTTTGGGTCATCTGACGAAAAGATGTAGTGAATTTGAACAAATTATGAAGAACAAGTTTGAGATGTCAGCGATGGGTGAATTGACATTTTTCTTAGGATTGCAAGTCGATCAAAAGAAAGATGGATATTTCATTCATCAGACTAAGTATACTAATGAGCTTCTAGAACGATTTAAGATGGAAGAATCTAGAATTTTTCATACTCCTATTCCGGAAGCTCATGGTATTGGTCCAGATACATCGAGTGATAGAGACGTGGATCCTACTCTTTATAGGGCCATGATTGGATTACTAATGTATCTTACAGCATCGAGGCCTGATATAATGTTTGCAGTATGTGTCTGCGCAAGATATCAAGCCACTCCTAAAGAATCTCACATGCAAGCTGTAAAACGAATTCTTCGTTACCTCAAAGGGAAGCCGAAGCTGGGACTTTGGTATCCGACTGATGGAGGCTTAGATTTTGTGGCTTACACTGATTCTGATTACGGAGGATGCAATCAGAATAGAAAGTCTACAACCGGTGGATGTCAATTCCTAGGAGGTAGACTAGTCTCTTGGCAGTGCAAGAAGCAAACCTCAGTCGCCATTTCTACATGTGAAGCTGAGTATGTTGCAGCTGGCAGCTGTTGTTCTCAAGTTCAGTGGATACAACAGCAACTGCTTGATTATGGGTTGAGTATAACAAATACTCCTATAATGATTGATAATGAATCAACAATCTCTATAACCAATAATCCGGTCAAGCACAGTAAAACTAAACACATTTATATTCGACATCACTTTATTAGAGACTGTGCTGAGAAGAATCTGATAAAGTTAGCTAAGGTTCCATCTGTGGACAATTTAGCAGACTTATACACCAAAGCGTTCGAGAGAGCTCGTTTCGAGAAATTGGTGCAACTAAATGGAATGAGAAATCTAGAGGATTAGTCTTCCATAGAGTTATTTTGTAATAATTAGTCGTTTATATTTATTACCTAAGTGGAATCGCCTCTAATAAAGGTTAAGTCTTTATCAACTGGGAAATGATAGTAAATTAGAGGAATCGGCTTAATAATTGTAGGTAAAAAGTCTTGAGTTAGATGTGTTAGTAGATTCTAGTAAGTTACATTAACTTTACATCTTTAAAACCAGGTTTTTACTTATCTTTATTTTAGTATACACCTCTCTCCACACGTTATAATTTGCTTGAAAACTTTAGATCTAGACAGCTTCATTATATGATGTACTGGTAGGTAAATTCTGCTATGATTTCTGAGCATATAATAAGCTATAAATCTTTTGTGTGTTATCTCGTGTGATTTGCTATATGATGTATGACATAAGTCTTTATTGATGAAGGACAGTCTGACCATACACTGTTATCATGAATCTATAAAAATATGTCAAGACAAATAATAAGAATTATGGCTGTTAGTGAAACTACTGGTGTCTTTATTGTACTAAGTACAGACCTGACTCCTTTAGTTTTGCCCATGGTTTCAAGCTTGGTTTGTCTATACTAAGGGATCTTATGTTGTACTAAGTACAGATCTAGAACCACTAGTATCTACAAAACGGGTTTGACGTTTGTCACATTTTAAAACTCACTCAAGGGTATGTTGAACATCATTTAGTGACCTCTACCTTGAATGTGAAAAATTCAGTGTTATGTGTTCTACTTGATCTCTCAATATGTCATATTTTGGATTACATTAGGTAATACACATACAACAATAAAAGGTTTGCTTGGAAATCAGTGTAGACTTTGTTTATATGGATTATAATACCGGTAATCGTCTTGAACTGTCTGTAATAATTAATCACTTCATTTTGATGTGTATGATATATTCTGTGGAGATCGGTAACCAAGTTATACTTTTATAAATGTAAGTTCAACAATGGTTAAGTTGTGAGATTTTGTGTAACTTAATGTTAATTTCATGAGATATAAATACTAACAATCTACTCAGAATTTTTACTCAACAATTGGATCGGCTGTTTCTTTCTAATATGATCCCGCTGTTGATAATTTCTTAACGCTCTCGATTAGGATTTATTTTATTTTATTCTATTGTATTTTATTTTTCGTCTATGTGTTTCATTAATACAAGGGTACTTGATACCAATGTTTATTATGAATCATTGTCGTTTATTTTATTTTTATTTTTATGCATTTGTTCGTATCTTCTTTAATTTTAATTTTATTTTATTTATGTTTTTATCGTTTGTATTATCGCATGATTGCTTCACAAGTGAAAAATATTTTATTTTACACTTGTGCACTATTCCATGAGAAAAACAAGTGAAAAATATTTTATTTTTGACTTGTTTAGTTTTTGGACTTAAAAATTACGTTTTTAATTAAAATGTATTTTTTAGACATATATTGCGAGTTGACTTGGGTCTGCGAGTTGAACTCAACTCTGCGAGTTGAGTTCTGCGAGCCGACTTGACTTGCGAGTCCAATTCGCTTGCGAGTTGAGTTCTGCGAGCCGAGTCAACGGGCATAAATAGCTTGCGAGTTCACTTGTCAAAATACCTTTGCGAGTTGAAACAGTATTGCGAATTGACCTCTGCGAACCGAGATCTATTCCATTTCATTTTTGAAATTTCCACTCGTGAATCGGACCTTTGTCTTCCTAGATATTTTACATCTTTGCATTGTGAACATATTAAGGTAAAAACCAAGTGATTTCACCGATTAAATAACTCAAAATCAACATTTTAAGAAAATGAGGGTTTTGGTTTTAAATAATTTCAAAAATCACTATAATGATGCTCAAATGAACACGAAACCTTAGGGTTTATGTTAATTGGAGTAATCTGAACATTATAGCATAACCTGATTGCCCAATAACTCGCCAAAAAATTAAATTTTTAAATGATGTCATCTTGGTAGTTCATGCTGCGAGTTGAGATCCAGACTCAACTCGCAGCCCACTCTTGCGAGTCCACTTGACATGTTGACTTGCGAGTCCACTTTGCGAGTTGACTTACGAGTCAAAACTGCGAGTTGACTTGCAAGCTGACCTGCGAGTTGAACTTGTGAGTTGACTGGTCTTGCGAGTTGACATTGTTTGACTTGTTAACTTGCAAGTTGAATCTTGCGAGTTGACTCTTGCGAATTGACATTGTTTGACTTGTTGACTTGCGAGTTGAATCTTGCAAGTTGACTTGTTCTGCGAGTTGAATTGTTTGAATTTTTTACTTTTAATTTATGAATTCTCGATTAATTACCTGATTAAGAATTATAAATTAAAATCTTATATGGTTTTTCGTGTCGACTTACAATGTGAACACTTTAAAACCATATCTTTATTGTATAAGACTTATGACCGTGTGTAATAAGTTATATATTTTTTAACAGGATGTGTAACAAGTTAGACTTATTGATTTTATATAATTAACGACTATAATTGTTAATTAAGTCTCACCACTTAATAGTTCAATTAAGGGTCGTAGATTATATAAGGTTATCAATATATGTTAAACTTATTGTCTAACATTGGTGTGATTTTTGATATTATAGAAATGGCTCGACAATTCGTTGGACATCATAATGTTCTGATTAATTTGGACGTCAATGCACGTGGTGCATCCAGGGTCTCTCGGATTCTTGCGTTTCTGGGCCGATCAAGGATCCAATATGCTGTCACGGCGTCCCCCGCATTGTCTCGAGATTTATTAACTCAATTCTGGGCAAATATCGAGTATGACACAGTGGTGAATCCTCCGGTAATTCGAACGAGGGTTAATGATCACCCTGTTGCCTTCTCCTCTACTGACATTCGGACTATCCTACAGCTGGGCTCTGCCGAGCAGGAAGATGGACCGACCGAGTTTTCTTCTTACTTTATCGAGGGAGCTCTAGGACGTATGGGCTACGTAGGGCCGATGCGTGGACGTCAATTCCTAAAGGCGTTAGTCTTCGGGGAATGGAGATTCTTGTGGCATGTTCTTGTTACTATTTTTGGGCCGAAGAAGGGAGGATATGACGAGCTGAGCTCTTCTCTCCTATCTGCTGTACTGTCACTGGTTTATAACAAACCATACAGTTTTTCTGATTACATCTTTGGGGAAATCGTTCGCCAAATCTTGAGGGTGTTAGATCTCAATTTATGATCTACCCGAGATTCTGCATGCTCCTTATTCGAGCCAATATCCCTGATCTGCCGGTTGTTCAACCAGATATGCAGGTGGATACCATTGGGCTACGGGCATATAATGCGATGTTTATGTAAACCTCCGCAGATTCGAGATGCAGCCACAGCTGACCGAGCTTTTGGATTTTTGATTAATCCAGAGTATGTGACGCCACCGAATAATGGTTGGGTTGATATTGATGTGGCCGAGGGTGTACCTGAGCCACAAGAATTGATTGAGGAAGTTCTGGATCAGGCAAATCAGCTAGGTCAACAGGTGGATGCTGAGGTTGCTGCACAGCTAGTGCAAGAGGTTTTGGTCCAACATGATGACGCCACTGATCCGGACTTTAGAGAGATAGATCAGTTTTCGGCTGAGGGTCCGAGTACTTCTGGACCACCTCCACCTACTGAGGCACCTGATGCTGCTGCACCATCGGGACGAGACGGAGAAGCTGCTTCTGCTTCTGAGTCTGATTCCGATGATGATGATGAATCTGGACCACCTGGGTTTGTTTCTGGAATTCTAGAAGGGATGATTCGTCAAGGATCAAAATTGATTATGGATCCGGCTCTGAAGTTAAAGAGGAAAGCCGTTGATCAGGATCCCGACTTCGTTATTGTCGAAGTGAGATCTCAACTCGCAGGTCAAACCTGCGAGTTGACTTCTCATTTTGCACCTTTGACTTTAACTTGAATTCAATACTTGTCTAATAACATTTAACAAATAATAATAACAAGTTAATATCATATATTTACAAGTCTAAACCAATTATACAAATTTGACAATAAATACACTAGTCCTATTACAAGCTAGATCTGTTGTCAAAATAACATGTCCCAACAGACTCCCTTGACAATAGCTCTAGCGTCGTTATCTTCATCTTTGTCCTTGGTCTTTACTTGTAAATCGAGCTACCCATATGAATCTTCATTCTAACACAAGTCTTCACCATCATTTGATAATCTCTTGCTAGATCACCCCATGCTTCAGTCGTCAAGATCCTGTTTTCGTTTAACTTCAACAGTTCCTTCTTCGACAGATTCATCAGGTGTCGATGGTCATAGACTGTCAGAATTACTCTCTCTCCTCCTTCAACTTCATCATCAGCTTCAACCATGACAGCTTCACTAGTCTCTGAATCCACGTGCCAATTCAGAAGATTTCCCAGAATATTCTGTGGCATTGTCTTCAGCGGTATCTGCTGTACACACTTGACAGCTCGATAAGTCTTTTTCCTTAATCTTCTTCCATTTCTTTGACTGCGTTCCTGTAATTTGATTGTCTTTCCGACTCTTGGCTTTATCTTTTCAAACTTCATTGAACGACCCTCAGTCTTGATTATTCTTTCAACATATCTTGCATATGGATCATTACTGGGGTTCTTCAATTCTAATCGTGCCAAGTCTCGGACTTCAAATTGAGGAAGCGAACTAAAAACTTTAAGCTTCTTATCAAAATATTGAACTCCGTCAAACCTTTTGATAGCAAACAGTTTTAGCTCAGAGTCATAGTACCATTCAATGATTCCCTTTCTCGGTACTTTGTTTTCAGTGATGTCTACCTCAGACATTCCAATCTTCTTCTTTCTCCTTTTCAGGGGTCTGAACATAGGATTGTTTCTGAGTTTTTCAAGAAGCTCATCTTCTGATTCAAAACTGGTTGACTCATCTAGGTTTTCATCTAAATCAACAACCCTTTCTCCATCTTCTTCCTGGATGACCACTTTAGTTGTAGATGGGCTTACGATGTGTTCATCAATATCAGCATCGAGATCTACACACTCGTCTGCCCCAACTTCAAAACTGGAAGTCCAATCCTCAGGAGGAACAAACTCTCCTTCTTCAAGGTCAAAGTCAATGTCCTCATCTAATTCATCTGGCATGTCGCCTTCAGAATCTGATAAGTTCAACATTTCAAGACCTATAGAAATACGTACACAAATATATTAATATCATAAGTTCTTTCATTGATTTCCCTGAATCAATCTAAGATTTTTCTTATTAATCCCTTTGTGTATTTAAAATATATTATATATACACTTATTCAAATCTTTCATCGATGATCATAATCAATCTAAAATTTGAATAAGTCTTATAATATACGAACATCATACATTATATGATATCATAACTCTTTTATCGATCATAGTCAATCTAGAATTACAAAAGGCTTATAATATACACACATTCATAATTATAACATTTAAACATTAATGTTTTACACATTCAAGTTCAAACATCTTAATTACAGAATTATATTACAAGTACAAAATTACAATGTATTAATAATTACAATCAATCTATATTAATACAAAGCTTCACCTTCATCAGCTTTACCCTTATCAGCACCAGCACTAGCTCCACTACCACTTGCTTCTGCAGACTCCCCCTGAATTGTAGTCTGCTGACCAGTCGTTGAAGGACCAGCCAGCTCACTTTCTTTTCCAGCTTCGGGATCACCGTCTTTATCATCTCGGCTCTTCTTAGTCAGCTCATCCTCTTTACAAACTTCTTCAAATGCAGCCTTCTCAATTGCAGCTTTCTCCCCTTGAGATGGCTGGTTCTGTTCTAAGTAGGTAATACGACGAGAGAGACGGTCAAGTTGTCGTTGCTTCTCAGCCACGTCATCTACCAGAGTGTTGTTGGTCTTGAGCAGTAGTGAGTAAGCATTGTTCTGTGTAGTGACATTGTCTGACAATTGTAGAAGCTGTGTGGCAAAAGTGTTAGCAACTATCTGCAACTCTCGAACCCTAGACTCCAAGTGTGTAATGCGTTCAGCATCAGTCTTTGGTGAGGTTAAAGGAGCAGCATCAGTGGTGGATGGCGGTGTGGGAGCGGACGGTTGCATTTTCTTTGCTATCTCTGTAGCAACATCGGTCAAAAGACGCGCCGCAACCCTGCTGGATTTGGTGGTTGGGTGTGAAGAAGGTCGAACCAAAGCAGCAATCATATCAGCCTCAGAGGGCATAGAACGTCATTGTGTAGGAGCTGCAGAGGTTGAAGCTGTTTGCCTGTACAGCTTGCGAGGTCGAGAGACAAGCCTCTACTCCTCTTCTTCTTCATCTTCGTCCTCATCCACAAGAATGAAATCGGGATCTTGTTCCATGGCTTTTCGTTTCAATTTAAGTGCCGGGTCCATAATCAGCTTTGATCCTTGACGAATCATCCCACTAGGGATCCCAGATACAGACCCAAATGGTCTAGGCTCATCATCATCATCATCAGAATCAGACTCAGAAGCAGAAGCAGCTTCTCCGTCTCGTCCCGATGGTCCAGCAGCATCAGGTGCCTCAGTAGGTGGAGGTGGTCCAGAAGTACTCGGACCCTCAGCCGAAAACTGATCTATCTCTCTAAAGTCCGGATCAGTGGCGTCATCATGTTGGACCAAAACCTCTTGCACTAGCTGTGTAGCATCCACCTGTTGACCTGACTGATTTGCCTGATCCAGAACTTCCTCAATCAATTCTGGTGGCTCAGGTACACCCTCGGCCACATCAATATCAACCCAACCATTATTCGGTGGCGTCACATACCTTCAGCCGAAAACTGATCTATCTCTCTAAAGTTCGGATCAGTGGCGTCATCATGTTGGACCAAAACCTCTTGCACCAGCTGTGCAGCAACCTTAGTATCCACCTGTTGACCAGGCTGGTTTACCTGATCCAGACCCTCCTCAATTAGCTCTTGTGGCTTTGGTGCATGTTCAGCCACATCAGCATCAATCCAACCGTGATTCGGTGGAGCTTGATAATTAGGATCGATCAGTGAGCCAAATAGCTCAGTCAGCTGAGGCTGCATCTCAAACCTTCATGAGGTTTGCATGAACATGGCATTATAAGCTCTTAGCCCAATGGTATCCACTCTAATATCTGGTTGAACAACCTGCAGATCAGGGATATTGGCATGAATGATCAACATGAAAAATCTTGGATAGATCATAAACTGGGATCTAACTCCCCCCAAGATTTGGCGAACGATTTCCCCAAAGATGTAATCCGAAAAGCTGTATGGTTTATTATAAACTAGTGACAGTAAAGCAGATAGGAGAGAAGAGCTCAGCTCGTCATATCCTCCCTTCTTCGGTCCAAAAATAGTTACCAGTACATGCCATAAGAACCTCCATTCCCCGTATACTAGAGCCTTGAGGAACTGACGTCCTCTTTTTGGTCCTACATATCCCATACGAGTCAGTGCATCCTCGATAAAATCCGAAGAGAACTCAGTGGGTCCATCTTCCTGCTCGACAGTGCCCAACTATAGTATGTTTCGAAGATCGGAGGCAGAGAAGATAACTGGACGATCATTAATCCTCGTCCTAATGACTGGAGGATTTACAGCAGTATCATACTCAATATGAGTCCAGAATTGAGTTAAAAGATCTCGAGACAACGCGGGGGACGCCGTGATAGCATATTGGATCCTTGATCGGCTTAGAAACGTAAAAATCCGAGCAACCCTGGATGCACCACGTGCATTGACGTCCAAATCAACCAAGACATTATGATGTGTAGCAAACTGTCTAGCCATATCTGCAAGATAAGAGTCACACAAATGTCAGACAAACAGTTTAACATATATTGATAAACTTATATGATCTACAGGTCATAATTGAACTATTAAGTCGTGAAACTTAATTAACAATTATAAGTGTTAATCATATATATATAATCAATAAGTCTAACTTGTTACACATCCTGTTACAAAATATATAACTTATTACACAAGGTCATAAGTCTTATACAATAAAGATATGGTTTAAAGTGTTCACATTGTAAGTCGACACGAAAAACCATATAAGATTTTAATTTATAATTCTTAATCAGGTAATTAATCGAGAATTCGTAAATTAAAAGTAAAAATTCAACTCGCAAAACAAGTCAAAAGTCATCTCGCAGAACCAGTCAACTCGCAAGGTCAACAAGTCAACTCGCAGAGTTCAACTCGCAAGTCAACAAGTCAACTCGCAGAGTTCAACTCGCAAGTCAACATGTCATCTCGCAAGTCTGGTCTGTGACTTGAGTTGGATCTCAACTAACAGAATGAACTGCAACCATGACATCATTTTGAAAAATTAAATTTTGTAAGATTTAACACAATCAGATCATGCCATTATGTTCAATATGCTCCGATTTTCATAAACCCTAAGGTTTCTTGTCCATTTGAGCTATGTTTAAGTGATTTATGTAATTTAAAAATCAAAACCCTCATTTTTTATAAAATGTCGATTTAGAGGTTAGATATGCGATGAAATTCTTTGTTTCATACCTCAAAATGTTCACAAATCAAAGATGTATAAATGCTATGAAGTCAAACGTTCGATATCCAAACCGAAATTTCGAAAATAAAATAGAAGTAGTCTCGGTTCGCAAGTGTCAATTCGCAAGCCTGTTTTCAACTCGCAAAGGTATTTGACAATTGAACTTGCAGGCCCCTTTTATACCTATTGAACTCGGCTCGCAGAACTCAACTCGCAGAGTTGAGTTCAACTCGCAAGCCCAAGTCAATTCGCAGGACCATCTCAATTCGCAATTTTTGTCTATAAAATACATTTTAATTAAAAACGTAATTTTAAGTCCAAAAACTAAACAAGTCCAAAATAAAATATTTTTCACTTGTTTTTCTCATGTAATAGCGCACATATACAAGTTTAAAATAAAAGTATTTTTCACTTGTGATGTAATCAGCGATAATACTAATGATAAAAACATAAATATAAAATAAGATTAAACAAGATTAATTAAAATAAGAAAAATACAAATAAATGCATAAAATAAAATAAATAACAATGATTCATAATAAACATTGGTATTAAATACCCTTGTATTAATGAAACAAAATAGACTAAAAGTAAAATATAATAAAATAAAATAAAATACATCATAATTGAGGGCGTTAAGAAATTATCGACAGCGGGATCATATTAGAAGGAAACAGCTGAACCAATTGATGAGTAAAAATTCTAAGAAGATTGTTAGTATTCATACCTCATGAAATTCTCAATAAGTTACACAAAATCTTACAACTTAACCATTTTTCAACTTACATTTATAAAAGTATATCATGATTTCCTATCTCCACAGAATATATCATACACATCAAAATGAAGTGATTAATTATCACAGACAGTTCAAGACGATTACCGGTATTATAATCCATATAAACAAAGTCTTCGTTGATTTCCAAGCAAACCTTTTATTGTTTGTATGTGTATTACCTAATGTAATCCAAAATATGACATACTGAGAAATCAAGTGAAACACATAACACTGTATCTTTCACATTCAAGGTAGAGGTCACTAAATGATGTTCTTTTCGAAGCATATAACATACCCTTGAGTGAATTTTAAAATGTGACAAATATCAAACCCGTTTTGTGGATACTAGTGGTTCTAGATCTGTACTTAGTACAACATAAGATCCCTTACTATAGACAAAACAAGCTTGAAACCATTGGCAAAATTAAAGGAGTCAGGTCTGTACTTAGTACAATAAAGACACCTGTAGTTTTACTAATAGCTATAATTCTTATTATTTGTCTTGACATATTTTCATAGATTCTTGATAATAGTGTATGGTCAGACTGTCCTTCATCAATTAAGACTTATGTCATACATCATATAGTAAATCACACGAGATAACACACAGAAGATTTATAGCTTATTATATGCGCAGAAATCAAAGCAGAATTTGCCTACCAGTACATCATATAATGCAGCTGTCTAGATTTAAGGTTTTCAAGTAAATTATAACGTGTGGAGAGAGGTGTATACTAAAATAAAGATAAGTAAAAACCTGGTTTTAAAGATGTAAAGTTAATGTAACTTACTAGAATCTACTAACACATCTAACTCAAGACTTTATACCTACAATTATTAAGCCGATTCCTCTAATTTACTATCATTTCCCAGTTGATAAAGACTTAACCTTTATTGGAGGCGATTCCCCTTAGGTAACAAGCAAATGAATGCCATACGCCTAACCCCCCTTTTTTTTAATAATCATAAACAACTAATAAATAAGAACAGCTAATTATTTCAAAATAACTCTATGGAAGACTAATCCTCTGGATTTCTCATTCCATTTAGTTGCACCAATTTCTCGAATCGAGCTCTGTCGAACGCTTTGGTGTATAAGTCTGCTAAATTGTCCACAGATGGAACCTTAGCTAACTTTATCAGATTCTTCTCAGCACAGTCTCTAATAAAGTGATGTCGAATATCAATGTGTTTAGTTTTACTGTGCTTGACCGGATTATTGGTTATAGAGATCGTTGATTCATTATCAATCATCATAGGAGTATTTGTTATACTCAACCTATAATCATGCAGTTGTTGTTGTATCCACAGAACTTGAGAACAACAGCTGCCAGCTGCAACATACTCAGCTTCACATGTAGAAATGGCGACTGAGATTTGCTTCTAGCACTGCCAAGAGACTAGTCTACCTCCTAGGAATTGACATCCACCGGTTGTAGACTTTCTATTCTGATTGCATCCTCCGTAATCAGAATCAGTGTAAGCCACAAAATCTAAGTCTCCATCAGTTGGATACCAAAGTCCCAGCTTCGGCTTCCCTTTGAGGTAACGAAGAATTCGTTTTACAGCTTGCATGTGAGATTCTTTAGGAGTGGCTTGATATCTTGCGCAGACACATACTGCAAACATTATATCAGGCCTTGATGCTGTTAGATACATTAGTGATCCAATCATGGCCCTATAAAGAGTAGGATTCACGTCTCTATCACTCGATGTATCTGGACCAATACCATGAGTTTTCAGAATAGGAGTATGAAAAATTCTAGATTCTTCCATTTTGAATCGTTTGTAAAGCTCATTCGTGTACTTAGACTGATGAATGAAATATCCATCTTTCTTTTGATCGACTTGCAATCCTAAGAAAAATGTCAATTTACCCATAGCAGACATCTCAAACTTGTTCTTCATAAGTTGTTCAAATTCACTACACATCTTTTCGTCAGATGACCCAAAGATGATGTCGTCAACATATACTTGAACAAGTAGAAAGTCTCTCTTTTTTCCATTTGACAAAGAGTGTACTATCTATTCTTCTTCTTGTAAAACCATTCTCAAGAAGATAAGTAGACAGTGTTTCATACCACGCTCTCGGAGCTTGATGTAGTCCATATAGAGCCTTATCAAGACGATATACTCTATTTGGATACTTTGGATCAGTAAATCCCGGTGGTTGAGAAACATACACCGTTTCTTTGACTTTGCCATACAAGAAGGCACTCTTAACATCCAGCTGAAATACTTTCATTTTCTTTGAGGCTGCAAATGCTAAGAATAACCTAATTGCTTCAAGCCTAGCCACAGGTGCAAACACTTCATTGTAATCAATCCCCTCTTGTTGATTGAAACCTTGGACAACTAGACGAGCTTTATTGCGAATCACGATTCGCCGATTGTCTTTCTTGCACTTAAATACCCATCTAGTTCCAATTAGATATTCTCCAACGGGTAGATCAACCAACTCCCAAACTTGCAATTTTGTGAACTGAGACAATTCTTCCTGCATTGCCTCGACCCACGAATTTTCCTTCAAAGCTATCTGAACATTCTTAGGTTCAATTTGTGAGATAAAGCATGAATATAGACATAGATTTGAAATCCCTGTCTCGTTCATTTCAGCATACAAGCTTGAGTGAGTGGATGTACTAGCTTTAGTTTGATTCCGAGTCAGAACAGGAGAATTTGGATCACCGATGATATTATCAATCGGATGATTCCTATTCAATCTTGTTGAAGTAACAGGTTCGATTGGAATATCATCCTGTAAGTTAGCACCAATTTCCTCCAAAGGTGGTATACCATCATTAGTAGTTGATATCCTTAATTGTCTTAGAGGAGTGAGAATATCATCCACAATCCTTTGAGAAGCAATTTCAGGATCTTCACACTCTTGAGGTATATCATCTTGAGGTTGTTGTGACTCAATAGGAGAGACCACATCAGTATCGACAATAGTCCTAACATCAGACGTTTGAGCGTTCGATGTTGGAGAAGGAGTATGATCCTCATCTCCCGACAATAAATGCTCAGGAATATCCGAATTACTGACATAGTCACTGAGAGGGACTTTGAATGACTTGAAGAGATCTGAGTAGTCAAATTGCCAATCCAATCCCTTATGAGAGTCATGTGTATAGCTTGTAACTTCAATGTGATAAACTATTTCAACACGTCCCGAAGTTTTATTGAAGACCCGCTTGTTTGGTGAGTTAGGCACATAACCTAGGAAATATCCTTCGTCAGCCTTCTCCCCAAATTTAGGTTGATGACTTGTCTTCAACAACGTACATGAAACTCCAAAGGGTTAAAACCCTTTTAAGTTCGGTTTCTTGTTGTTCAAAAGCTCATAACATGTCTTGTTCTGCTTTTTAACTGTAAGAACCCGATTGAGAACATGACATGCTGTATTCACTGCTTCTGCCCAAAATATGACCGGAAGCCTTGAATCTGCAAGCATTGTTCTTGCTGCTTCAATTAGAGTTCTATTCTTCCTTTCAGCAACACCATTTTGTTGAGGTTCATATGGTGCACTGAATTGATGTTGTATGCCTTTGCTTAATCAATATACATTCAACGTAGAATTCTTGAACTCAGTCCCATTGTCACTACGAATTCTCTTAACTCTTTTGTTATAGATATTTTCTATTAGATCTAGAAACTCCATAAGAAAGCCCAGAGTTTCATCCTTAGATCCCAAAAAGAATACCCAAGAGAATCTAGAGAAATCGTCTGTGACAACCAGACTATACCATTTGCCACCTATGCTTCTCTTGCTTATTGGGCCAAAGAGATCCATATATAGCAACTCAAAAGGCGAGGAAATAGAGTTCGCAGTTTTAGACTTGTGTGGTTTCTTATGCTGTTTTCCTTTTAAGCAGGATATACACTTATCTTCAAATGCAAAACTCTTCGGTGCTACACCCAGAACTAACTCATGTTTTGTTATATAGTTCATTTTACGAAAGTTTAGGTGTGCCATTTTCCTATGCCATAGGAGAGAGTCTGATTCTGAAGCCTTGGATAACAGACACGTAGACTCCATTGAAGTAATAGGAGCATTCATGTTGATAGCATAAATGTCCTTCTTCCTTGGAGCTTTCATTAGTATCCATTTTTCGGGAATGATAAATCCCGGCTTCAGGATCAAGGCCTCTTTCTCAGTGAAGAGAACAGGATGACCTTTATCACAGACTTGGGAAACACTCACTAGGTTGTGCGTTAGTTCTTCAAAATAATTCACATCCTCTAGAGTCAAAGTTCCATTCGAAACTTTTCCTTTCCCAGTAATGACTCCTCCGTTATCACCCGCGAAGTGCACTCCTTGTCTCAGTCCACCTCTGAAGTCTGTCAGTAGACTTCTGGTTCCTGTCATGTGCCTAGAGCATCCACTGTCAACATACCACCAATTATCGTTGTTCCTAGTCTGCTCCTGCACATACAAGTTGTACACAATTAGTTCTCAAGAGGGACCCAAGCCATTACGGTCTTGGTTTGTCCCTTATCATCTACAAACTATAGCTCTTTAAAGTAACCATCCTTTCCATTAGGAGCTTTGGTCACCTTTGAAGGAGCATCAGCTTGCTGATGATTAGTGGTCCTGGGTCTATGAGTTGACTGATTTCCAGCCCTCCCCGATACATAACCCTGGGATTTTTGCCCTTGGTTACGACTATTGTAGGACCCTTGGTTAACTCCTTGTGTGCGAGACGTAGAACCATTCTCATTATGACTTTGGTTCCTTGAAGTAGAACCAATTTCATAACGATTATGGTTCCTAATGGGAGTCATGAACCTCGACAGCATTTGATCTTTAAAGTGTTCAGGTCGTTTAGGTTTAGGTGGCGAGACACTGTGAGAAGCATCTCTTTTAAGAGAATTTACAGGTTTAATACCAATTCCCGGTCTGGTACCTAACCTGTCTGTGCTCGAACTAGAGATATTCTTAGGCTTATCACTATTCTCGCGTTTAGGAGTAGCTTCCGTCTTCTTATTGGGACAACAAGAAGATACGTGTCCTTTTTGATGACACTTGAAGCATGACATCTGCTTTCGTGACTTAGCAGTCTTAGCAGTCTCCTTCTTTGTCTGATTAGAAGACACTGAAGGTATATCCTTCTGTTTCTTAATTACCTCATCATTTACATTAGTACTACCAATCATTCCACTTGATACAAACTGTATTTTAGTGAATGATTTGACTGTACTCTTGTCTAATGATGGGTCATTAATAGTATCCTTCTGAGTCTCAGATGCGTCAGACTGTTGAAATTCCAAATCCTCAGTCTCAAGATTCGCATCTGTCATCTCTAAGTCAATGGAAGTAGTAGCAGTGTAATTGGCATTAAAAGGCGGAGGAACCTCAGAGTAACCTAGGCCAGTTACATCCTTCACACTACGTTGTGAGCTAATGATTCTATCTAAGGTCAAAGAAGATGTCTTATAACCTTCAAGTTTTCTATTTAGCTCTACTAACTTCATGTTTGACTCTGAGAGTTCTTTATCCCTAATAGCAATATTTCTATTTAGCTCATTAAGATTTAGATATAACCCGTCTATCTTAATACATTGTTCATTAATTATGTTAGTTAGACTAGTCTTATCTAAGGCATCACTCTTAATCTTTTCAGTCAATGCTAACTTATCCTCACCTAACCTACGAACATCAGACTTAGCTATATCTAATTCGGATGTTAAGGTTTTGTTAGATTCGGCAAAAACACTAACCTGAGTTTGCAAATCAGTAACTAAATAGCAAACATCAGTAAGAGTAAGAAGATCCAAACATACCTTTTTCTTTTCTGTATGAATGTCAGCCATATATGCAACGAAGTCATCGGGACTCATTTCTTCAGTCGAGTTGATGTAGAGCACATCTTCCTTATTCCCCCTGACTTCCACGTGTGGTACATTGGCTTCAGGTTCCTCAGCAGTCGGCATGTAAGAAGTGGATTCAGTCGGTTTCTCTTGATCGTCAATCTCAGCCATGAGAGCTTGCTCAGGCTGAGTGGACCAGTCATAGGAACTGTCTATTTGCTGAACCACTAAGACTTTGGAAGTTAAAGTACTTCCCGAGTCTTGTTTAGCAGCGCCATTATCAATCTTCGGTCGTTGACATTCCCTTGCAAAGTGTCCGTAACCTTGACAGTTATAACACTTGACCTTGGATTTGTTGAATCCAGGTCAGTTTCCAACAACTCTTCTACCCGTTCGATTCAGGAAATTCTTAACCCTCCTTGACACCATTGTAAGCTGCCACTGAAGGTCCATCTCCTCTAAGTCATCGGGATCTACTTGATCGTAGTCCTCATCAAATTGTGCAGGATCGTTGATCTTCCCTTGATTGTAGTTTTCATAGGAAGCAACGAACGATGCCAGCACCGAGAGTTGCTGTTCAACTGACTTCACACTCATCGGCATCTTATGATACCCTTGAGTGGACTTATCAGAGGTAGTGTTCCTGCTTCGTTTTTCACCGCTATCCGAAGCTATGAAGCACAGATCCTCGGTCAACATTTCTCCGAGTTCATCAATGTCACCAGCAAACAATGCAGTGGTCGAATTGGATGAAGCATTAGTGATACTGGTCTTTCCATGATATAGACCAGGATTCTGTAGATGATCAGAATCTGTATCTCTCGTTTTTTAAGAGAAATCATAACCCCTTAGCTTGTCAATTGCCTGCTCTAGGGTCATGGTGGCGTATCTCTCATCATTATCCTTAAGCATGATACCATACATTTCCCACTTACAAGGCAAACCCTCAATGAATTTGTCGGTTTTCTCCTTGTCATTGTAGAAAATTTCGTGGTCGTCAAGTTCACTCAATAAATGATAAAATCGGGTAGTGTAGGCTTTAAGGTCGTCTTCTCTAAAAGCTTTAAATACCATAAACTGCTTTTTTAGAAGATTACACTTGCATGCCTTCACCTGAGGGCTTCCCTCACACCTTTTCTCTAGAGCATTCCAGAGCTCTTTAGATGTGTGAAAGCACTTCAATTGGTGATTGATCTCCTTGGGAAGACTCATTTTTATCTATGAATGTGCCTTACTATCAATAGTGAATTCTTTCTTTTGATTGTCATTTATTTTGTCGTAAGGCACAATCATAGTTGCATTCCCTACCTCAGCTGTAGGTGCAACATATCCGTTCTTAATGCACAGCTAGATTGTGATGTCCTGGAATCTATAGTAACTTTCGAATCTGTCTTTCCACCCATAATAGTCCTCAAGTCTGAGTAACTTCGGTGGAACATTAGATTTGCCAACCTCGTGTTCCATCTCGATCATTCGACTCAAATAAGACATTTTAAAGTAAAAAATCAAGTTATCTTGCGAATTCAGTAATCTCAACTCGCAAATAAACTCAATTCGCAGGTAAAGTCAGCTCGCAGAAATCTCAGTTCGCAAGTCAATCTCAACTCGCAGAGAATCTCAGTTCGCAAGTCAATCTCAACTCGCAGAGAATCTCAGTTCACAAGTCAATCTCAGCTCGCAGAGAATCACAATTCGCAAGTCAATCTCAGCTCGCAGAAATCTCAGTTCGCAAGGGAACGCGGTTCGCAGGAAACTCAACTCGCACAAGAACTCAACTCGCAGCTGAATCTGACTCGCAAGTAATTCTCAACTCGCAATACGGCGCCTCGAAATCTAGGAACTGAAACTTTTTGGTATTTTTACAAATAAATCAGTAGATTTCATTCGTAAAACAACCCCAAAGTTGTTATATAACCACAAACCTTGTAACCACAACGTTTCTAAGCCCGAAAGCTCTGATACCAATTGTAAGGTCGCTAGATCTTGGTTCCATAACGGATTATCTTTAAGGTATTGAGGTGCGGAATCCCTCAATACTTTAGGTTTAGGCTTATATAACTTTGCTATTAATTAACAAGCTTCGTTTTGATATTAACTAGGTTAAACACTCAAAACCGAGCCTATATAATAATAGCCTTTATATCTGCACGAAAAACGAGGAGAATAATTAAATATGTGCTGTGTGTAATAATGGCACGGATATCCATAAATGAGCAGCAATAAAATATATATATATCTGGTTCAACTTGCAGGCCATGGGCTTTGCGAGTTGACTCAACTCGCAGCCCATGGGCCTTGCGAGTCCAGATAGCTGCGAGCCCAGATCTCAGCTCGCAGGAGTAAGTCTTGCGAATCCAGATCAGGCTGCGAGGTGAGATCTCAACTCGCAGGTCAAACCTGTGGGTTGACTTCTCATTTTGCACCTTTGACTTTAACTTGAATTCAATACTTGTCTAATAACATTTAACAAATAATAATAATAAGTTAATATCATATATTTACAAGTCTAAACCAATTATACAAATTTGACAATAAATACACTAGTCCTATTACAAGCTAGATCTGTTGTCACAATAACATGTCCCAACACTGAACTTGATGTCGAAGAAGTATTTTTGAGTTGTTCAATATTTTGTAAAAGCGTTGTTCGTTTTGATCAAAATGTAGTTGTAAAGTGGTTATTTGTTCTTGAAGATAAAAAATTTTATTTTCCAAAATTAAATTTGGAATATAAAGTTTTGTTTTAACCACTTGTTTCATAATCTCATCTTGATCAATAACAGGTGTTGAACAACTTGGAAAATAATCCTCAGAAAGTGGTATTTTCCTTGTGCCATAACTTTCATTTAATTTCTCATAATTAAATGAAAATAGTGCACTCTCAGTTTTTACTCTATTGAAATTCTCAATAACTTCTTCTTCATTAGTTGTCTTTACAAAAAACATTTTTAAAATACTTCTCATGTCACCGTAGTTATACAAGGTAGGTACTTTAGAAATAGCTTTTTGTAAATAGCAGGGATTTTCAAAACCTAATCCTTCCCTTGGATTATAGAATTTGATATCCTTAGGTTTGTTCAAAAAGATAGTTTGGTCAGTTTGACCACGTTTAAACAACTTATCTTGAAGTTCTTTGATATTGTTTAACAAACTCATTTTCTCATTAATTGCATGATCATACCTTTGTTTAACACGATTTTCAATGTCTTTTGATGCTTTACATCGAGATGAAATTTCAAGGATTTCTGTTATTAAAGATTTATTTTCCTTTTCAAGTTTCTCATTAGTAATGAGATACTCATCCCTATGAAATTTAAAGACATCCCTTCCCGAGTCACAGTTTTTAATACATCAATTTTACTTTCTAATTCTGTTTGCAGTTCACGCACATGTATTTTTTCAATTTTCAATTTAGCAGTCAGATCAGCATTCGTAGTATGCAATCCATTATGTTAGAATTCAGAATCTTGTACCTCAGAATCTGAATCTTCATCTCCTTCAGTGGAGATAGCTGATATGTTGGCCATGAATGTCATGTTGACTTCCAGTTCTTCTTCTTCTAAATCAGTCAAATTTAACCAAGCATCATTCTCAGCCAATAAAACTTTCCAAGCTTCCAGTTCTTCTTGGCTTCTTACAATCCCTAGCAAAGTGTCCAAATCCTCCACAGTTATAACACTTGTTATCTCCTTCTCCTCGTGAATTCCCATCAACCTTTTTCCCTTCATAACTACCCTTGTATTTCCCATCATCATTATTTTTTAAATCTGAGCGTTTGGTGGATGATGACGATGTATGCAAGTGATTGTTTGTAGGTTTCTTCCAGTACTTCTTCCTTATCTGAATTAGTGCTTTGGTGATTGTCATGGCTTTGGTGATCAGTGCCATTTGCTTTACAATCTCCTTCATATCCTCATCCGACTCACTTTCTTCCTTATCTAAATTAGATTCATACTTGATCTCCTTTTCAACTCTTCTTGACCTGTTGTATCCCCTTCTATCAGTAAACAAAGCAAGAGGATCGTTTGTCTCTTTTTCCTCAGTACCCTTAACCATCTCGTTTACCTCATCTTGGTTATGATTTAAAATTTCATATACATCATGTATATCAACTGAAGTCAAATCTCGGTTCTGGATGATGTTACCGGCATAATGTTTCCATTCGGGAAGCAGATTGTTCAAAAACTTAATGTTTATCTCCAAATTCTGTTTCTGAAACTTATTCTTTCGAACTTCATTCAACAGTAAACAAAACCTATTGTAGGTTATCTCAAGTTGTTCACCCGATTTTGCTTTAAAAGCTTCATATGCTTGGAGACAGTGAGTCATCTTTGTTTGTTGTCCTCGTTCAGACCCTTGCTGTTGTCTGCCAATGGCATCCCACATTTCCTTTGCAGTTTTGTAGCTGTCAACTTGCACGTAGATTTCATTTGTCAAGCCTTGGAGAATATATGATTTCATCTCTTTATGTGCCTTCCATAACTTCTGTTGTTCTTGACTTAACTCATTTTCACCAAGTGGTACTCCCGAGGTATCACCAGCTTTATAAAACGATTGTTCTCCTTTAGTTAATGATTCCTTCACCAGTGAATAGTTTTCTTGTCGTTCAATCCAATCAATGAATCTGTCTTTCCATTGAGAATAGTCTCCTCTGAACAAGACTGGAGGCTTATCCTTAGTTCCAATTGCTAGTGCTTCTCTCGACATTGTTCCTGAGTGCGAATTTACCTTCCAAAATTTTCGAATTTTGCCCGAGTAAAATGAAAATTTTCTTAAACTAAAAATAGTCAACGGGAAGCTTAAATTTTTTTTAATATGTGAACTTACTGTTATGCGAACTTAAGATAAAGTCGCACAATAAGGTCGCAGACACAAAAAACAAAGTCGCAGAATTAAAGTCTGAACCTGAGTGCACACTTAATGATAAGTTCGCAGGAATATAGTCGCAGAGATAAGATCGCAGATTTAAAGTCGCTGTTCATCACCTTCACGAAGAACACCAAATCTGAATTCTAACAAATGATGAAATTGATAGCTAATCTTGATTCCTGATTGATCCTTATCACTAATATGATACTTTGATCGGTGGAAATTCACTTAAACAGCCTCAATCAATACAAATCAAACTTAAACCGCCATTATTATGTTTGAATCGAACTTGAGAATTTGAATGAATTGACCATGAAATCTTCAATATAACTATTGTATATCACTCCCTGAACCTTCGTTGATGATTAACTTGAACTGAAACACACAATTTAATCAAAATTAATCAAAAATCAGTACGTTCTTCTTCAAATACCCATTTTGCAAAATTCTTCGGATTAGAGCTTGATTTCTGCAATTGAACCGTGTAATCACTTCCAAATCCTTCAACCAATGCTCTGATACCAATTGTTGGATCTTAACTTGTGATTTGGATGTGAATTGAATGAAAACCGAATGTAAATGTGCTTATGTATATGTATGTAATTTGAACGAGTAATCAAATGTTTCTATATTTTTCTTACTGATCAGTTACAAGCTCTAATATCTCTCTCAATATGATATACAAACGTAAGCTCACAAAACTCTCTGGTTCAACCAACCTAAAATGAAAAGCAAAGTCTGGTATTTATACAGCAGCACCTGCGACTTTGTTTACGCGACTTTAGCAGCACCTGCGACTTTGTTCTGCGACTTTATTCTTAAAGTCGCATATTGTATTCCGGCGACACTAACTTAAAGTCGCATGACCAGTTTTTCACTTACAAATGCAAATCCTATTTTTATATCTAACAATACTATTTCGTGTTCATCCATTTAGGTGCGTAAAATTGACACTGTTGAACACAAAAGAGAAATAGTTTGAACTAAATAAATAATGTGGTTTAAAAAAATAAAAATAAAATAAATAAATAAATAAAAACCGCATTTAGGTCCTTCAAAAGATGAACTCAAAATAAAGTCCCGTGCTTGTCTTTTCCCTATCCCTTCACGTCTCTTTGGAAGGATGTCTAAATAAAAGTTCTAAGATAAGGAAAACCCATACAACCAAAAATCCATACTATCCATACCCTTTAACTCTCATTGAACACTACAACCCGAATAAATGTCTTGGGATAATTAGCACCGTCCTCATCTAAGTGGTGGAGATCTGATTCTCGACCAAGCTTATGACGATGAATGCTGCATGAATGGCTTATTGAGTGGTTTCGCATGTTCTAGAATGATAGGGAACTCGATACACTTTGAGTGAATTGAGTGACCACCTTGTGAGATCGCCCAGTCATGTATATTCCAAGATCGCGAGAATTGAAAGCTTGCCTAAGAGAATCATTTTATGTTTCTGATTTGGTCTTGTGAATACACCCAAGCTCCAAAGGGTGTCAATGTGGGTGTCGAATTTTAGTGCAAGGATTGGATTTTTATACTACACCCAAATACGATTGAAATGGAAATTGGGTGTATTTTGGGTCTTCTTGGCCTATAAATACCACCCTCAACCTCCTCATTTCAACACACTTTACACACTCCATACACCTTCACCAACACACACCTCTCTCTCTACTTTCTCACTCTAGGTTAGTTTAGTTAGTTCTAGTTAGTTTCTAGTTAAGTATTTAACTAATACTTAACTAGAATATTAGAGGGGCATTATTGTAATATTTTGGAAGATACTCGGAGTTCCGCCTTTGTATTCTTTCACGGTTATTGCAAGCTACGCGCTATTTACGATTCTCTCCTTTCTCTCTCTATCTTAATTACAATGTTTATCATGATTGTTATTATGCTAGAAGTAGGAATTTCCATGATTAGTGAGTAGTTACCCTGCATGTTTGTTGTGATGTAGTTAGCCATAATGTGTTGGGATGTTGATATTTATTAATGGTGTCTTGATTTACTTTTCAACTATGATCTAAACCTAATTAATCGCCTTTCCACCAATCGACGTGGTTAAAACCTTTTTGATAAGATGTCATGAACCTTTTTCAAATGGTAATTAATTATCTATGTTAAACTATGGTTTGATTACAACGTCATGCAATCGTAGTACAGTACATCGTCAATTACTATGGAAACATTATAAGGTGAAGTACATAGGAAATATTATGGAAAATACTATGAACAACATTGCGAAGTACTTGAGCAACGAAACAACTAATTAATAGTTGTTCTCCTTGTTTATAACCGTAGTGTATTTTATAAACATGGTCTGGTTTTGAATCATTGGAAACATTATTTTAGATCGTAGAATACATAGTGAATTAAAGCTATGCAAATACTATCTCTAAATCATAAAGTACAATGTGAATTAGCTAGGGATCTATTGGTCACTTTCAAGTGAACGGGTTGGTTAATGACATAGTGGGGAACCTTTGATTTTAATACAAACTTAGTTTATGAATCTAAGGAATTATTATGGACAACGTAATTACCGTAAATCGGCTGAGTCCCTGGTATAGCAATGGAAACACCACTGGGTGTAGTACAATTGTGGAAGCCCGGAAAAAGCTGTTGGTATATTATTTTGTGGATTAATAATAGTGACATCCTTAGATTCTACTAATCCTTAAATGAAAAGTGATCAGACACCAATGAAGTCTTAAGAACGATCGGACCGTTAGCGGGTCTGTTACTCTATTCATACACCCAGGATCGTTAAGATTCCAAGATTGGTCATTGTTTCCATAACTGGACAGTGTTGAGAGTCGAACAGTCTCCTCCGATCAGAATCACCATAGCCTAGTTCTCGTGTGACATACTTTTCGAATATTCGAACGGTAGAGAACTAGTGTTTACACTACAAGGATCCAAGATAAATAAAATAGAAATCTTTAGAAAAAGACGTTTTTATATTTAAACATCATCCCAACACTAGGCTAATGAAATCACAACAAACACTCTCTAATATCCTGACTATTATCTACCCGAACTATCCCTTATCTTAATTTATTTACTGCTTTACTTAGTTTAATTAATTAAAAACCCCAAACCAAATCCAAATCATTTTAAAACCCCTTTTGCTAAATCGAATCGATCGTCCACGACCTCTCTCTTTCAATTCGGTTGATCTCAAGAACGACCCTAGGTCATACCTACTACTATAATCCCTTTAGTTGTAGTATACTTAGGTCCCTAGCTTTTATAAATATTAAAACACACCCCTGTTGGTGCGCGCTGCTCGGTTGCCGAAACGACACCGACCGTTCTGGGCGCATCAACCGCCCTGAAGGACTTCATGCATGACAGACTCAGCAATATCAGAAACAATCATGTCACCCTCTTGGGGATGCTCGATCTGGTGCAGAATCTCCTCAACAACCTCTTGATGTGGCTCGACAGTAGCCACTGGAGGTTGTGCTTGGACGGGTGCTTGAACAGGTAGTTCAACAGCTGCCTGGGGTTGTGGCCCGTTTCACCATCCATCATTTGGTGAGGCTACATAATTTGCATTAATGGCTGCCCGAAACAGTTTAGTAGCCTGAGGTCTATCGGTAGCTTGGCGTCTACTTCTGTGACTCAGACAGCGCATGAAGATCTATTTGTCAACATAAGACAAATGCACGACTGGGTCAACAGCTTGGAGACCCGGTATTAACCCGTTTATAATCATCATCACAAACCGCTGTATATAATGAACCTGTCTTTAACATTGCCTCTTATCTGCAGCACCATCTCATCAAAAAAGAATTGTGAAAAGCATAAAGGCTTGTTATAAACCAATGAAACTATGCAAGATTGCATGTCGTGGTTCATGGTGTCAAACCCAGCCTTCTTTAGTCCGAACAAGACTAGCAACACGTGCATCAGATATCTCCACTGACCATAGAGATAACTCTTGGTGAACTGGGTGTGGGTGACATCCCCAACATAACCCATGAGCTGAAAAGCGCCAGCTCGCATGTCGAGTGGGAAGAAGGTCGGGCAATTCTCCTGAGCCTTCGTACCCAATTGAAGAATTATCCGAAGATATGCAGCCGTAAACTCGATGTTTACACCATTGACCGTGATCCGGATGACCGGAGGATTAAGTCAACAATCATATACCGCATTTGCCCAGAATTGACGGAGATAAACGATCCTCAACGTCGGCGAATGGGTCAGAGCATAGAAAATCGCGAGCGCATCAGAAATTCCAGAATGCCTCGGTATTGCTCTGTGGCTGGATCCTCAAGATCAAAAGATATGCCAAATTATGCTTGTTGTGGAATTGCCTTAGTTGATAAGTCATTCCTGCAAAATAGACAAAAACACACCAAAGATATACAATAACAAAGTTAAATACGCAAGTCAATCATTCTATAACCCGGTAATGAGGTTCATACTATGAAATTAAGGTATATTACTTTATTACTGAAAACCATTTTTCAAACCCAAGTAGGTTTATACGAACTTATCACAATGACTAGGTTCATACGAACTAGTAAGTTCGAATATTTGCACAGCTTTTTCAAAATTCATAAATTTTGGATCAAAAACATGATCAAGTAGTCAAAATTGGTGCGTTATAATGTGTTTAGTTGAAAGGAACAAACAACAACAACTTTTATCCAAAAACACACGTATAATTTTGATCTAACCTTAGTTTTAAGAAAAACTTAGAATAATCCTAATTACTAAGTGTTTAACGGCTGAAATTCCAAGATTTGATACTTACTTAGATGCGAAATGGGTTTTTGAATAGATTGAACGGATTAAAAACACACAAGCGGAACAAACAGATATTTCTAGTTCAAAATTAATGGAACAGTTGTAAGTTCGCAGGTAAGTTCGAAGGCTCCAGTAGGTTCGTACGAATGTTAAGTTAGAAGGGTTTAGAGAAAGTGAAGGCTTTGACCTTGTCAGACCCTTTTATACCTAACAGTCCAAGTTCGTACGAACTTGGCGTTCGAACTGGACTTAAGTTCGTACGAACTTGGTCCATAGAACTTAGAAATTTTGAGCCTTCTAACCATCTAGCATCGACACTTAGTAAAACCTAGGCTTTTAATTTATCATGTTTTGGCCATTTATCGAAACAAAAGTAAGAATCTACCGCACATTAAGAACTTAAATTTAAATTTAAAAAATACTGAAAATAAAATAAATAAATATGAAATTGTTCATATTTAAAATCCACATTTTTTTTTGCGAGTATCACCGATACAAAGATCGAATTAGCCATGATGCGTACGATACACAGTTAGGAATTTAACTATTCTGATGTTATTATGTATGTAATTTAAAGTTCAAGAAGATTATCGGTATTGTTGTCCACTTAAGCATTCAACACTCAGAATTTTCAAGTACAATGTGAGTTATTATTAACGATTATTTAGGTATCTCACATTTGATATACACTAAGGATCAAGAAAGTCAAGAATTCCATGTACCAGATGTTTTTAATTTTATGTCATCTCTAAAGTCAAGTCCTTTTGTATTTCGAGCAATGTACTTTGGTACATGTTTATCTATAGGACGAGACTAGGGTTAGAGGCAAACAAATCTAAAATCAAACCAGAGGTGACAGGTCTGTACTTTCGTACAACAAAGCGACGTAGTTTGACTAGAGACCTTGAAAACAGTATTCTTGTTTCGCGATCGAGTTTACTCTATTTTTAGGATACACTAACTGAGTCTAGGTCAGCACGATTCATGATGTAGTAGAAGAAACAATCAGTGGACCCCCCTAGATGAATTTGTTTACATCTATCCAATGACATGTATTATGGAACAATCCATCACCTAAGAATTTAGACTTAGGTCATACATCAAAATATATATAGCACAAAATAATCGTCTTATTTAAGGTTTATTGGGTACATGAAAATCATTATGTCGCATGCCTACCAATACATCGTATTATGAATCTATTAGTTACATTTATGATTAAGATACATTTGACTGTGTATGTACAACATCTAAAATCCACATATATGCATGGGTAATGATTTCATCATTTCTTTGCAATAGTACAGTGACCCTCAACTTTTTATAAGTTTTTGCAAAGATAAAAAAAAATATAAATAAAAATTAACGACGGATAGATAAAAGTTATTATGGGAGATAACTTATTCAGGATTAATCATCCCATTTAATTGGATTAACAACTCAAAACGAGATCTATCAAAAGCTTAGTATATAGGTCAGCTAGATTATCATCAGTGGGAAACTTAACTAATTTAATCATTTGTTTTTCAGCACAGTCATGAATAAAATGGTGTCTAATATCTATATGTTTTGTTTTACTATGCTTAACAGGATTATTAGTTACGGATATTGTGGTTGGTTATCAATCATAATAGGAGAGTTAGAAAAGTTTAACCCATAGTCACGCAGCTGTTGTTGTATCCACAATACTTGTGAACAAAAACTCCCTACTGCGACATACTCAGCCTTATAGGTTGAGATGGCAACTGAGGTTTGCTTCTTGCATTGCCAAGAAACAACCCGACCTCCTTAAAGCTGACAACCGCCAGTGGTCGATTTCCTGTTCTGGTTACATCCTCCATAGTCCGAGTTTGTATAGGCCAAGAAGTCAAAATTGCCTCTGGAGAGATACCAAAGACCTAACTTCGGTTTTCCCTTCAGATAACGCAAAATTCTCTTCGCTACCTTCATGTGGGACTCCTTTGGATTAGCCTGAAATCGAGCACATAAACAAACAGCAAACATTATGGCAGGCCTTGAAGCAGTTAGATACATAAGAGAACCAATAATCGCCCGATATAGTGTCGGATC
The DNA here is from genome assembly GCA_963921325.1 of Logfia minima. Taxonomy (NCBI): domain Eukaryota; kingdom Viridiplantae; phylum Streptophyta; class Magnoliopsida; order Asterales; family Asteraceae; genus Logfia; species Logfia minima. The sequence goes on along the minus strand of OY992765.1, from coordinate 24,049,434 downwards.
CACGTCTTCAGTACTCTCTGTGTAAGGTCCAAGATTGTGATTCTTGGAATCGGAGTGCTAAACGACGAACAATCTTCCATGTTGAAACGTGCAAGCATTTCATGCGCATACTTCGACTGATGGATAAAAAATCCGTCTTTCTTTTGATCAACTTGCAACCCTAAGAAGAAATTTAGCTCCCCCATAGCGCTCATCTCAAACCTTCTCGAAATCTCTACACATGTTCTCGTCAAATGACCCAAAGATGATGTCATCAACGTAAAATTGCACTAGTAGAAAATCATCCTTCTTCCACTTTATGAACAGTGTACTATCAATCTAGCCTCTCTTAAACCCATTTTCCAAAAATAGATAGATTATGTCTCATACCATGCCCTGGGGGCTTGATGCAGGACATACAGCGCCTTATCCGATTTATAGACTCTGTCTGGATAGTCTGGATCACTGAAACTAGGTGCTTGATTGACATACACTTGTTCTTGAACTTTCCCGTATCAGAAGGAACTCTTTACATCCAGCTGATAGACTTTGATCTTCTTAACTGCAGCAAATGCAAGAAACAATCAAATCGCTTCCAACCTTGCTACCGGTGCGAAAACTTCAGTGTAGTCTATCCCTTCCTTCTGTTTAAATCCTTGGACAACTAGCCTCGCTTTGTTCCGTGTTACAATTCCTCGATCATCTCTTTTGCACTTAAACACCCATTTGGTGCCTATTGCAAACTCTCCCTTGGGTAAATCAACTAGCTCCCATACTTTGAGCTTCTCGAACTGTGCAAGCTCTGTAGGTTCCCGTAACCTGGATCTACGAGGTAAACTTGTTTATACGAGTGCGGAATCCTCAATTAAACATAACGATAAACAAATGAGTAAATGCGAATATATAAAGATCACAATTAAACACGTCTTTATTGAATATAAAGTTGTTTACACTCAACCTAGACTAACACTCAAAAAGTCACGAATTTGCTCTGATCACAAAATACTATTCGTCTATTTCTCTATGTATATTCACTCCATGAAAACCTACGAACATATGAATATATACTACTCAAGTTCGTATGGACTGGGCCCTACGAACTTGACCCACTTTGAAGCCCATACGACCTGGCTAAGTTCGTAGGCCTTCCTAAGTTTGTACCTACCTTAAGTTCGTACGAACTTACATACATACTCATATAAAGCTAAATCTAACGATTACAATGATTATCAAATTGACTAAATATAAACTAGAAGTTGTTGTCACAAGAAATGCACCAACAGACTCCCCTTGACAATAGCTCTAGTTTCACCGTCACACAAGATGTACCAATAAACTCCCCCTTGACAATAGCTCGAGTTTCACCCGAGATGTTGTCACCCGAGTGGTCTTCTATCTTGATTATGTTAAACTCTTTTGACTTCCTGCATCGTCTTCCTTCTGGAAGTTATCATTATCAGAATCATCATCGTCATCTTGAGTATATAATCATTGTCTTCATTCAACTGATGTTTGCCAAAAAAAGACCCAGAGTGATATCTAAGTATTTTTAGATCGAGATTCATCCAACGGTGGAATATCATCTTCATCATCACTTGCATCATCACTCTCAGTCTGTTCACATGCAAAACCCCAAGATTATCCTCGAATTTAGATCTTCTAGCTTCAACATGTAGTAATACCCAGGCTTTGACCGAATCGCGTTCTAGTTGGTTCTCCAATCGTAGAGTAAAACATTTCAAAAGTAATTATCTGCCTATCTAGTAAGAACTTCAATTTTAAAATAAAATAAAACATAACAAACAAATATGAAATTATTCATATTAAAATAAAAATCACATTCTTTTTGTGAGTCACTGTTACGAAGATCGAATTAGCCATAATGCGTACGATACACAGTTAGGAGTTTTAATTATTCCTTTGTTATTATTCATGTGACCAATACTTCAAGACGATTATCGGTATTGTGATCCACTTAAACAGACAACACGCAGAGTTTATCAAGTACAAGTATGAGTTATTATTCATGATTATTTATGAGTCCCTCACGTGTGACATACTCTTAAGATCAAGATATGTCCATAATTCTAGGTATTGGATATCCTTAATTTACTTCATCTTTAAAGTCAAATCAGTTATAAAAGTTCAAGTACTTTTGTACAAGATGAATGATTAAATTTGACTAGGGTTAGAGCCAAACAAATCTAAAATCAAACCATTGGTGACAGGTCTGTACTTTCGTACATCAAAGCGACGTAGTTTGACTAGAGACCTTGAGAACGCTATTCATGTATCTTGGTCTAGTTTGCTCTATTGTAAGATCTATTGACTGAAACTAGGTTAACATATTGAAAAACGGATCCAAACGGGATTGCAACGTGTATTAGTTTACAGAATGGTATAATACACTAAAACAAGTGAAATGCAAGTGTATATGTTTGAACGGATCCAAACGGGATTGCAACATGTATTAGTTTGCGGAATGGTATAATACACTAAAACAACAATAAAACAAGTGAAAATGCAAGTGTATATGTTGTATGTTCGTATGTATTCGAAGATAATAACACCCCTAGATTTACTCAATATTAAATGTGTCATTTGACTCGTAAGCGATGGATAAAAATAATATTATATATTATATTACAAAAAGGACCATAAAATTTCGCGAGTTTACAACATTTAACTATTTCCTGAAGCAAAACATTTATAGTTGTTATATAAAATCCGCATACATGTTAACTAACAAAACATATACATATATCAGAGTTATGGCGCGTGTCAAACATTCCTTCCAAAAGACCATCTTCCTGCCCAACCCACCACTTTTACATAACTTGCAGGAAGAGAAATGGTGGGATTAGCACGAAGCTAAGTGAATGAATGTACAACTAATAATTCAACCTAGCATAACAATTTGTTTACATTAAGCACCGAAAACACATAATCTCTAGAGGATCGGTGGTTACTGAGGAACCCTACAGCCGCGGTGGCCCTCAAGTAACGCTTATTACAATCTGTATTGGCCTATACAAGATTTACCGATAACTTGGTACTACTAAACAAAAACACAATTTCCAGCAACAACACATGTCCATGGAACTTGTGTTGATCACCAATAGTAACCAAGTCCAATCACCATTGACCTCTAAACAACACAGATGCCCGAAGGCCACATATATGACAAGTAGATACACAATCACAAATCAGACTAAACAGTCTATCAATATATACGTTACTTGTTGTAACCACACCGTTACAATTAAATCAAATCATGAGTTGCAGATCCACTCACCTGACTTATCTCAGTCCACACTCAGAGATCTTATGTTACTGAGTCTTCTGCTAATCTGAGAATATAATAATTAAGAAGTTAGCAACTCTTTCCATAATTGTATAACACATTTCACTACTCAGTAACAAAATGACAAACAATTATCAACTAGCAATTATCAGTTATAACCACTCTACAATTATAAATTTATATATCAAGTTATAACGATTCACTTATACTTATACACTTTGAATTTAGCAAAATAAAACTTTCAGAATCACGTCTAAAAATTCTCAGTTCGCAGGAATTCAGTTCCGTTGTTCAGTTCAGTTCGCAGTTCAGTTCAGTTCATGCTGCGAACTGAACTGCAGAAACCCCAAAAACCGAACCAAATCACTCACAAACACAAAAACTCAGTTTTCTATCAATCTAACCAGCTTTCTAACATCTCTAATACATCAAGTAGCAGCATATAACATATTTCAACATCAATTACACACCTATTTCAAAGATTTACCAAATTTCAAGTTTATAATCAAAATAACAAAATGCTTACAATTAGGAGAAATAACAAGATGATAATGATGACAAGTAAAACAAGGAATCACAGCAGATCAATAACACTCTCAATTTAATGCTAATAGGTGTTTTAGGAAAGGAACTTGAGAGAATTGAAAGAAATGAGTAGGTAACCAAATGAGATGAAATGAAGGAGGTTGGTGATTTATATCACCCACCAACTCACGTGTTTGTTAATTTTAATCCCGTGTTTGGCTTATTGTCTGGAACCTGAAAACCGTTTTGCGAGACAAGTTATTTTATTTTACCAACAACTATTTTAATTTAGAACTATTAATATTTTACCTGACACAATTAACTATTCGACCTTAATCTAACTTTCCTATCTAATAGACACATTAATATAATATAGAAATTATAATTAAATATAAAAATTAAGGAAATTACCAGATTACCCCTAGGCCATAAGAGTGGATGTTACAAAGATAGCTCTGTATATTCGAATATAACTGATTAAAAAGCGTTTAAATAAAGTTTTAAAATTTGGTATTTATACACAACTAAGTTCGTACGAACTTAGCTGCTTCTAGGTTCGTACGAACTTACCATGTTCGTACGAATATCCTAGGTTCGTACGAACATGTAGGTTCGTACGAACTTACATAACTACACTAAACAGGCTTAAGTTAATAATAAGAACATATATTAACAACAAAACTAATTACAAAACTAACTATTACAAAATAAGAGCTGTTGTCACAAAACGTGCACCAACATACTCCCCCTTGATAATAGCTCTATCTGTCTTCAGTATTCTGGCTCTATCGAATCTTGATACACGATCAACTTTGTCGACTCTCAACCCATAAGCCTTTTTCAACGCAAACCTTTAGCTTCATCAGATCGTCCTTAGACAAGTTTACCAGATGTAAACTATCATATACTCTCAGCAGCACATTTTCCTCAGCATCTTCCATAACTGCTTCAGCTGTCTTGTTGTCAACGTACCACCACTTCAAATTTTCAAGAATGTTCTGTGGCATTCTCTTCAACGGAACCCTCTTCAAGCATTTGACTGGTCTGTAGACCATTTTCATCCACGGCTTGTTAGAGATAGGATCAATCCTGGTCAGATCAGGAACTCTTTTTCCCGGCTTTGGCTTTAAACTTTCGAACTTATTTGATCTTCCTTCACGCTTTAATATTCTTTCTAAAGCATAAGCGTAAGGATCATCTCCAATATTTACCAAGTCTAGCTAGGCTAGCTCCTTCAGTTCAATCTTCGGCAACGAGCTAAAGGTCTTCAGTTTATTCTTCAAGTACTGAATCCCATCATATCTTTTTAGTATGAACAGCTTAAGATCGCTGTCATAAAACCAACTTATGATACCACGCTTCAACTCGCCCGATCCTCTGACCCTGATATCACCTTTATATTTGATTTCCGGTTCCTTTTCCACCTTCTTGAACCATAACTTCTTTAACTCTTGTTGGGACATGTTTTGTGACAACAGATCTAGCTTGTAATAGGACTGGTGTAATTATTATCAAGTTTGTACATTGGTTTAGATTTGTAAATATAAGATATTAGTTTGTTATTAATAATTGTTAAATATAATAATATTAGACAAGTAACGAATACAGACTAAAGTCTGAATTGCAAATTGAGAACTCAAGTCGAAAGTCATAAGACTTGCGAGATGAGATCTCAATCCGCAACCCAACTCAAGTCGCAGGCTTAGACCTGCGAGATGAAATCTGGATTCGCAGGTGTTCTACATTGCGAGATGAGATCTGGGCTCGCAAACCATCTGGACTCGCAAGGCCCATGGGCTGCGAGTTGAGTCAACTCGCAAGGCCCATGGCCTGCGAGTTAAAACTGATATAAATAGAAATGATTAGGTCATTTCTAGGGATCTGTGCCTTACATCACTCTCAGTCATTTATTACACATACACCTCGATTTATGTGCTCAGAGAATATTAATATATTAATAGGCTAGGTTTTGAAGGATTAACTTTTGTTAATTATCAAAACAAAGCTGTTAATTATATAGATAAGTTATATAAACTTTAATCAAACGTATTGAGGGATTCCGCACCTCAATACTTTAAGATAACGTTGTTATCGAACCAAGATCTAGTGACTTACAACTCTTCTTGAGTTGGTTCAACTTCTTCAGAATCTTATTCAACTTCAGGAGCTAAGTCCTGCTCCAAGTTGATCAGCTTCTCAACACCTTCATCCTCAACAACTACTTCAGTTATCGGTGGCTTTGACACTATAAATTCATCAATATCAGCATCGTCATCTGGAATGATTTCATCATCTGATTTCCAGTCTGCAACCTCCTTACTGAGGATCTCCCTTACCTCTAACTCTGACAAATCACTATCCGGGTCATCCAAACCAAGCAATGCCTCGATAGTCTCAGTCTCAGTCTTAGTTATATTTACTCGAGACTTCTCAGTTCCGCTCCCACCCCATACAGCTTCATTTGGCTTGACCATCTTTTGACTACCCCAAGAAGCTGAACTCTTCTCTGTTTCAGTTTCACTCTTCTTTGTCCCCCCCTCCAGATGGTTCAACCTCTTCTTGAGGCTTTGATGCACCATGCTCAGATCCGCTCACCTTCTTTGGGTGCGCTCGGATCATCGTCACGGTCATTATCAGCTTTAAATTTCAGCTCATCCTCCCTGCACCCTGGCAACTGATTCCCCATGACTGATTGGCGCTTCAGGCGATAGAAAGTGATCTCATTCAGCCTCACTTGCTCCTCCAATTTATCAGTGCGCTTGATCAGTTTGTCATTCAAGTCAACTAAGACCTGAGTACGACGCTCATGACTGTCAACAAGATCAATCAGAGACGTAACTGTATTGGTGAGATGTGTGATCCTGCCCTGTAGATATTCAAACTTTTCCTGGATCAGATAAGCTCGCAGTCGGGTCGGGAGTGGTGGGAGTAACAGATGGTAGAGTGGGAGTAACAGATGGTAGAGTGTGTGATCCTCTTGTACTTGGGCCGGATCTGGTTCTTGAATCAGAACCACAGCAGCTGCCTGGGGCAGAGGCACATCCAACCAACCATCATTTGGTGGTGCCTCATAAGCAGCATCAATCACCGCCCCGAATAACGGCACGGCCTGAGGCCTATCAGCAATAGCTCGACGTTTATTATGACTGAGGCAGTGGCCGAAAATCTTCTTATCAACCGGCATCAAATGAACAACGGGATCTATAGCCGGAAGATTTGGTAACAGCGCATTAATCGCCATCATAACAAACCGAGGGTATAAAATAAAGTGATCCTTCACACTCCCCTTTATTTGTTGAACCATCTCATCAAAAAAATACTGAGAGAAGCAGTAGAGTTTGTTGTATACGAGGGAAATCATCCCTGACTGCATCTTGTGGTTTATAGTATCGAACCCTGCCTTCTTCGGCCCGAAGGAAACAAGCAGAATATGCATCAGATAACGCCACTGGCCGTATACCAGACTCTTGGTGTATTGGGTGTGGGTAACATCGCCCACATAACCCATGCGTTGAAATGCGCCATCACGCATCTCAAGAGGAAAGGTTGCGGGGCCACCTTCCTGAACTTCAGTGCCCAGCTGCAACACTTGCCTCAAAAACTCAGCCGAGAACTCAATATCGACTCTATTGACGGTAGCCCTTATCACCGGTGGCTGAGGCTCACAATCATGTACAGCCGTCGCCCAGAATTGTTTGAGGTAAGGAAACCTCAAAGTCGGCGAATGAGTGAGAGCAAAGAACACTCGCGAGCGCATAAGTAATTCCAGCATGCCGCGAAATGGTTATGTGGCCGGATTGGCGAGATCAAAAGAAACTGCCAGGTTGTGCTTGTTGAAGAACTCACACACAAGATCAACCATCTCTGCAAAAATAAACACAAACACACCAAAAATAAAGAATAATAATGTTAGTGATTAGACATAATTAATTTAGGGCCCTGCAAGCAAGATTCTACGATTAAAACTAGCCTAAAATCATTATTATTTAAAATTTCAAAATTCGAACCAAGGTAGGTTCGTAAGAACTTATAAGTTCGTATGAACTTACTGCCCTTGTAGGTTCGTACGAACTTACTGTTTGACCAAGTTAAACTTAAGTTCATACGAACTTACATTGGCTAGGTTCGTACGAATATGTAAGTTCGAACGGATGAACTGAGAAAGCACTTTCAAAATTTTTGTATCTAAAACGCAATCAGGAACTTGGAAAAGGTGGGCCTATATGCGTATAGCATATTGCAACCATAACATAACCTTTTTAACCACAAACACTTTCCATATTTTGAATTTTAAGTTATTTTTATAAAACCCAAATAAAATTCTAATTTGTTTATGATTAACGGTCCAAATCATGTATAAGTTACTTACAAAGATTCAGAAAATGATAGTGATGAAATCTAACGGAGTGGAATTGTTAAACACAGTCCAGAGATTGATTTTAATTTGAAAATGAATAAACCGCAAGTATGTTCGTACGTAGGTTTGAAGGACGCAGTAGGTTCGTACGAAGTTAGGGTTTTTGTAAAAAGTGTGGGTTTGACGAACATTGACCCCTTTTATACCCGAAGCTAAGTTTGTACGAACTTAGTCTTCGAAACTACAATCTAAGTTCGTACGAACTTAGTGTTTTCATCCCCAAGTGTTTAAATTTTCAATTTAAAAACATTTAGGAATAACCTAAATACTTAGACACTTAATTGAGCAAGGTTTGAGCAATTAATCGAAAAAAATGTAAATAATTCCCAAAAATGAAGAACTTTTATTCATTTATTTATTTAAATACGTAAAATAATATAAAAAGTAAAAATGCGAATATGAAATTGTTCATATTTGAAACGTACAATCTTTTTGAAAGCGTCACTAATACAAAGATCGAATTAGCCATGATGAAAACAATACACTGTTAGGAATTTTCATTTATTCCTTTGTTATTATTGTAGTAAATTATAGATCACAACGATTATCGGTATTGTTATCCACTTAAACATTTGACAAACATAATTTTCAAGTACAAGTTTGATTATTGTTCACGATTTCCTAAGAATCCTACGTTTGATATACCCTTAGAATCTAGAAAGTCAAGAATATCATGTATCGGATATTTCTCATCTTTATGTCATCTTTAAAGTCAAGTCATTTTATTTTATCAGCAATGTACACAGGTACATGTTTCATCTATAAGACAAGACTAGGGTTAGAATCAAACAAATATAAAATCAAACCAAAGGTGACAGGTCTGTACTTTCGTACAACAGAGCGACATAGTTTGACTAGAGACCTTGAAAACGGTATTCTTGTTTTGCGGTCGAGTTTGTTCCAGTTTTAGGATACACTGACTGAATCTAGGTCAGCATGTTTCAAGATGTAGCAGAAGAAACAGTCAGTGAACCCCCCAGATGATTTAATTTTATTTTATATCCAATAACAAGCATTCATGTACAATCTATCTCCTAAGAATTAAGACTTAAGTCATACATCAAAATAAGGATTTCACAGCAAAAATCGTATTATTTAGTATAGGTTAAGTACTTGAAAACCATTTTGCCGAATGCTTACCCATACATCGTGAAGTGAAGCTATTAAATACTTGGAATTTTAAGTACATTTACTGTGTATGTTCTACATCTTAAAGCCACACATATAAAATGTTCTAGGCATGGGTAATGATTTCATCATTTCTTTGCAATTAATACAGTGACCCTCAATTTTTGTTATTTTTGCAAAGATAAAAGAAAATAAACTAAGAAATAGAAATATACTAAGTTCTTTTGTGGGAAAAATTTACTCAGGATTTCTCATCTCATTTAGTTGGATTAAAAGCTCAAACCGAGACCTATCAAACGCCTTGGTATAAAGGTCGGCTAGATTGTCATCAGTGATCACCTTAACTAATTTAATCAAGTGTTTTTCTACACAGTCACGAATGAAATGATGTCTAATATCAATATGTTTCGTCTTACTGTGCTTAACATGATTATTAGTTATTGACATGGTCGAATGGTTATCAATCATAATAGGGGTATTTGTGAAGTTCAAACCATAGTCACGTAGCTGTTGTTGTATCCACAAAACTTGTGAACAACAACTACCTACTGCTACATACTCAGCCTCACAGGTAGAGATAGCGACCGAGGTTTGCTTCTGTTGGATAATAAAATATAGATTGTAAACACTGTTATTGTAATTAACCATGTGACTAGTCTATTAGTATAAATAGCTAGTTAGGGTTAATCATTTGTAAGTTTTCAAGTTTAATAGAAAAACACATTCAAAGGAAACTCTCTCAAATATCATTGAATCATCATAAGAATTGCTTGAATATGTTTAACAATTGGTATCAGAGCTAGAGGATTAAAGATTTGAAGATTATCATCAAGAAATAATCAAGAAAAAAAGTCAACATAGTCAAATTCGTGATTTTCAAGATCAAATTCATAGATTTGATTGTGTTTTGGTGAAAGTAATCCGATAGAATTGAAGCTTAGTGATCAAGGAACAAGTATCAAGTATCAATTTCATCAACTTAGAGCAAAAGATCATCCAATTTGAAGAAAAGTCAAAATGGGTATTCTAAGTGTTAGATTCGGATTAGTGATCAAATTCATCTAAATTATGTGTTTCTATTCAAATAAAGGATCAACGAAAGTTCAACAAGTGATATACAATAGATAGATTGAAGATTTCACGGTCAGTTCATTCAAATTCTTGAGTTTGATTCAAACATTGAAATGGGGGTTATTTTCAATTAATATGTGTTTAAACTCGAAATTGATAAATTTAACCGATCAAAGTACTCCATTAGTGTTATAGAACATCCAGAAATCAAGTTCTGAAGTTAGATCCAAAGTTTGATCAGATTCTGATTTTGTGTTCTTAGCTGGTTCGAACATCAGGAAGAAGCTGGTACAGTACCTTCTGCGACTTTATTTGTGCGATTTTATCAGGTTCTGCGACTTTATCTATGCGAACTTATCAGTAAGGTCGCATATCAGCTTCTGAGACTTTATATCTGCGAACTTGCTTCTGCGACTTTATTTGTGCGACTTTAGTGTGATACTTTATTGTGCCACTTTATTCTTAAGTTCGCATAACAGTAAGTCTTTTGGAGGGAAAGTTTGTCGATTTTCAAAATTTGAATTTAAGCTTACCATTGAGTAATTTTGGTTTGAGAAAATATTTAATTTACTCTAGCAAAATTCGACAAATTTTGGAGAGAAAATTCTTACGGATAAAATTTGAAATTTTCTCTCAACGTTTTCTTAAAGAAACGGATTCTTTAATCACTTCAAAATCTTTAATCTTTAAAAGATCCATTCAAGCAACGATTTTATGATGTTTTTATATATTGCTAAAGCAAGGGAGAGATACCACGACATTTATCGTGAACACCTAGAGCCACATTGTATGACACAATTCGATTTAATAGAGTTTATTAAGATGTTGGAAAATGAACTTCAAGGACATTACCTCAACGTAAAAATGGTTGAAAAATGGGGAACTGAGAAGTCAGCTGAAGTTAAGAATCTTCAAGAGCAAATTGAAACACTTCAGGCTGAAAATGAGAGACTTAAATCAGGTGTGGATCCCAAGGGATGATCTTTTAATCAAATCAAGTGGATAAGGAGACAAGAACACAAGCAAAATAATATAAAGTTTGGACAAAATGATAAACAAATGGAATCAAACTTTATATTACTCAATCCCCAAAATATTCTCTCAAAGAGAGTGTAGCAGCCAAAATACAGAGAATAAAATGTGTGTAAATGTCTTACCCTAAATATCTCTAACTTTGATATTTATACTAAACAGTCTGGCCGTTCTGCGACACAAGCCTTGTGTCGCAGAATACAGAAAATGTAATTTTCACTAGGTCTATTACATTTACAAACACAGTACAGACTTGACCAACTGACAGACACTCTAAGATGCATCAACAAACTCCCCCGTGTCTTCAGCTTGGTCTTCAAGATCTTCGTTCAAACCCAGCCTGCTGGAAATACACCGCCAGCGTGTATTCCATGTGTCACACACACATTGACAATCCTCTGAAATTGAAGTGCGAACTTCTTGTTCATCACGTTCTTCTCATTGAAGCGAATCGGATTGTCAAATAGCTTTCTCAGATCTTTCTCAGAGAAATTTATTAAGCTCATCGGATCAAAAACTCTGAATTGAGTTTTCTTCAAGTTATAAAGTGAGCTCTTCTCTGGTTGAGCATCCAGTTCCCAGTAATGAAGTCTTCTTAGAAAGTCCAAGGGAACTATTTCCAAAGGTATCTTCTTCAAGCACTCAGCCGGAGGATAACGCATTTTGATCAGTGGCTGTTTGGTGACAGGATCTAACCGTTTCTTGTATATAATTCTTGTTCCCAATGTCGGTTTGATGAAACTGTACCGTTTAGTGCGAATTTCACGTTGAAGCGTAGATTGAATGAAGTTGGCACGATCGTCTTTCGAAGGATTAATCAAAGCAAGCTGAGCGAGACGATTGATTTCTCCTTTTGGCAAGGTGCTCAGCTTTGAGAATGATCTATTGAAATATTGGATACCATCAAGCCTTTTGATCATAAATAATCCATTTGAGATCTTCCAACTCTTTATCAGTCCAGTATACACTCCAGTGACTTTGTATGATTTGCAGGTGACCGGCACTTGTTTTCCATCTTTTCCGTGTGGCCACCATTTAGCAAGTCTTTCAATTTTAGTCTCAATCGGTTCATCATCAGGAATAGGAGTCTCCGATGTTCCTTCATCTTGAGTCTCAGAAGTATTATCAGTTTCGTCTTCAGAAGAATCTGACTTAATAATTGGAGCATCATCATAGAACTCATCATCATCAAGCTCTTCCTCCTCAACCTCAAAATCAGCATCTTCTTCAAAGTTATCACTATCATTTTCCGAATTGACTTCGTTTATCATGCGTTGAATAAACGAGAGGTCTGCACAAGAATAATCAACTGCTAACGGTCTCGGTTGGCCAGGAATCCGATGCACAGGAAAGTACTCTAAAGAAGGTATTTCATTAGAAGGTTCAATTAGTACATCATCAGATACAGACTCTGACCTCGGTCCTATTGGTTCTATTGATGGACCGGCGGGAACAGACTCCCCCGGACCAATAGACCGGGTCTCAAACTCCCTAAACCTATCCTCTAATTGTGTGATTCTAGACGTTTGAGCTTCAATTAGGGCGGTTTGCGACTGAATGAGATTGGCTTGATCGTGCACAGTCTTTTGCATCTCCTCCATCCGATCCAAAAGTTGCTTTATAATATCAGGATGAGGATGCACGGGAGTCTGAACCTCCGAAGGCCCAGCAGTTGAAGAAGTGCGTTGTCGACTGGATGTAGGAATGTCGTCAGAGACAATGTAAGTGACATCCTCACGTGGCCTTTTGCCTGTCGACCTGGGAGGAGAGGGACAGATCTC
>OY992765.1:23990932-24035997 GCA_963921325.1 Logfia minima | reverse complement strand
GGTTCAGACTCCCGTGCATCCTCATCCTGATATTATAAAGCAACTTCTAGATCGGATGGAGGAGATGCAAAAGACTGTGCACGATCAAGCCAATCTCATTCAGTCACAAGCCGCCCTAATTGACGCTCAGACTTGTAGAATCAATCAATTAGAGGATAGTTTAGGGAGTTAGAGAACCGGTCTATTGGTCCATCAAGAGAACCAATAGGACCGGGTTCTGAATCTGTAACAGATGATGTACTTATTGAACCATCTAATGAAATACCTACTTTAGAGTACTTCCCTGTTCACAGAGTTCCAGGTCAACCGAGACCTCTAGCGGTTGATTATTCGTGTGCTGACCTCTCGTTTATTCAACAAATGATAAACGAAGTCAATTCTGAAAATGAAAGTGAAAACTTTGAGGATTCCGATGTTGTTGATATTGAGGAGGAAGGACTTGATGATGATGAATTCTATGATGATGCACCGACCATTGAGACTGATTCTTCTGAGGATGAAAGTGAAGAAGAAACTGATAATGCATCTGATGCTCAGGCTCCTGAAACTGAAACTACTGAAACAAGAGCTGAGAAAATTGCTAAATGGTGGCCTCATGGTAAGGCTGGAATTCAGATACCCGTCACCTGCAAATCATACAAGGTTAGTGGGGTGTATACGGGGTTGATAAAGAGTTGGAAGGTATCCAATGGTGTTTTCATGATCAAGAGACTTGATGGTATCCAATATTTCAAAAGATCATTCACCAAGTTGAGCACTTTACCAAAAGGAGAAGTAAATCGTCTTGCTCAACTCTCTTTGATAAATCCGTCCAAAGATGATCGTGCAAATTATATCCAAACCACTCTACAGCGAGAGATACGCACAAAGAGATATAACTTCATCAAACCGACTTTGGGAATTAGGTATATCTATAAGAAAAGGATAGACCCGGTGACCAAACAGCCAATATGCAGAATGCGTTATCCTCTGGCTGATTGTTTGAAGAATATTCCTCTGGAAACAATTCCCCTGGACTTTCTGAGAAGATTTCATTACTGGGAACTGGATGCTCATACCGGTGAAGCGGTTTTGGTTTTTGTTCCTGATACAGAGCAACCAGAGAGGAACTCGCTGTATGGTTTGAAGAAAGCTCAGTTTAGAGTGTTTGATCCTATGAGCTTAATAAACATGTCATCAAAGGACTTGAGAAAACTGTTTGACAATCCGATTCGCTTCAACGAAAAGAATGCTGTGAACAAGAAGATCGCACTTCAATTTCAGAGGATTGTTAATGTTTGTGTGACACATGGGATACACGCTGGCGGTGTATTCCCAGCAGGCTGGGTTTGAACGAAGATCTTGAAGACCAAGCTGAAGACACGGGGGAGTTTGTTGATACATATTAGAGTGTCTGTCAGTTGGTCAAGTCTGTACTGTGTCTGTATATGTAATAGACTTAGAAAATTACATTTCCTGTGTACTGCGACACAAAGCTTGTGTCGCATGAGTTGTAGTTGCGACACAAGGCTTGTGTCGCATTAGTGATCTCTGCGACACAAGGCTTGTGTCGCAGAACGGCCAGACAGTTTAGTATAAATACCCTTGTTATAGATATTTAGGGTAAGACATTTTTCCCAATCATTTATTCTCTGTATTTGGCTGCTACACTAAGTTTAAGAAGAATATTTTGGGATTAGAGCTTATAAAGTTTTGTTTTCTTTTGATTTGCACTTAATACAAACTTTATATCTATTGTTGTGTCTTCATTAGCCATTTGATTTGAGTAAAGATCACCATTAAGGGATCCACACCACCAGATAAATTAGGAGCACCAGAACCCCCAGAGAAGAATGCAACCCCAGCAGCTTGAGTCGCTGTAGCAGGAACATCCACACCATATAACATGGGATTCTGAATATGTGCAGTAGCCTTGGTCTCCTTCTTCTGCATGTCCAGGAGGTCAGCAGCAATCTGTCCAATTAGATCATCAAGCTCCATATCCATTATATCCTCGTCTTTTTCCATTAGCAGCACTCGTGTATTCCATTTCTTTGGTAATGAACCCAGAAGCTTCTTGTTTACATCAGTTTTGTCAAGATTTACTCCTCCCTCAACCAATTCACTTACGAGCTGAGAATATCGACTACACATATCTTCCAGAGAATCAGTAGGTAACATGTCAAAGACCTCAAACTGTTTCTTAACCAGATCCAGTTTGTTTCGTTTGTACTGATCACTACCACCACATTTCTTCTCAAACCCCTTCCATAGATCATAAGCGGTCTTGTGATGGCGTAGTTGTCTCAATATTTGTTGAGGTAAGGCCATAGTAATCACATAATATGTTTTTCGTTCAGTATCGAAAGCCTTACGTTCTTCAGGAGTCATTGATTTAATGGACTTTTCAGGAATAGGTCCATTAAATATACCGGTTCGAACAGGGCGTTCATATCGTTCCTCAAGATAGATCAGCATCTCAGCATCGTTGAAAGATACAAACGCTTCAAACCATTGACGCCAGTCTAAGTAGTTCATACCCGTAGTGTACATCGGTGGTTTGTTTGTAGAGCCCACCTCACTAGAATGCTTTAGCATTGCCCCAACCTGTTGAAGTGATGTGGATGTAGAAGCAGACATGGTAATGGGCTCGAGAGACTTTTCAAAAATTTTGAAAAACTGAAAAATGCGACACAAATGATGTGTCGCAGAGGTTATGTTGCAAGAAGATTAGCAGCGACACAATGGTTATGTCGCAACTGAACAGACAGCGACACAGAGGTTATGTCGTAGTGTTATGTCGCAGGATTAAGGTCGCTGAAACCTTGTGTCGCAACACTATGTCGCAGAATTAAGGTCGCTGAAACCCTATAGCGACACAATATTATGTCGCAACCTTGTGTCGCAAAACGGCGCTGTCAGTACGAACAAACCTCAAAAACACATATTTTCGAACCCTAAATGTTTTTTATCGAAAAACTTGATAAAAGCTTAGATTTTTAGCTTCAAAAACTCCACTTTTCAGCTCCAAAACACTTATAATGAAGATCAAACACCAAAAAGATGTTAAATAAGCAAGATAAGTGTTAAAAAAAAAAAAACTTACCTAAATGATTTGATACCACAAACAATCAAAGATTATGGCTCTGATACCAATTGTGGATCCCAAGGGATGATCTTTTAATCAAATCAAGTGGATAAGGAGACAAGAACACAAGCAAAATAATATAAAGTTTGGACAAAATGATAAACAAATGGAATAAAACTTTATATTACTCAATCCCCAAAATATTCTCTCAAAGAGAGTGTAGCAGCCAAAATACAGAGAATAAAGTGTGTGTAAATGTCTTACCCTAAATATCTCTAACTTTGATATTTATACTAAACAGTCTGGCCGTTCTGCGACACAAGCCTTGTGTCGCAGAGATCACTAATGCGACACAAGCACTGTGTCGCAACTACAACTAATGCGACACAAGCCTTGTGTCGCACAATACAGAAAATGTAATTTTCACTAAGTCTATTACATCTACAAACACAGTACAGACTTGACCAACTGACAGACACTCTAAGATGCATCAACATCAGGATTGGGAAGTGAAAAGTTAGAAAGTGTGAATCAGGATTGGGAAGTGAAGTATTGGGAAGAACATGCTCAAGTAGTCAAGCTGTCAGCTGAAAGGTCAACTGTTGTGCATCAAGTCAAGCTTCTTGAAACTCAAATGGAAACATACTCTGAGGTACACTCTAAAAGTCTAACTGAGTGTCAGAACAAATTAAACTCAGAATTGAAAAGGTTGATAACCTGAAAAAAGAGCTTGCAAATAATCTTGATATATTAAAAAAGGTGACTCGAGAAAGGGATGTTTTTAAGTTTCACAGGGATGAATATATAATTACTAACGAGAAACTTGAAAAAGAAAATAAGTCCTTAATAAAGGAAATTCTTGAATGTTCATCACAATGTAAAGCATCAAAAGACGTTGAAAATCGTGTTAAACAAAGGTATGATCATGCAATTGCTGAAAAATTGAGATTAGAAAGCAAGATCAAAGAATTTCAAGATAACTTGTTTAAACGTGGTCAAACAGATCAAACCATTTTTCTTAATAAACCTAAGGATATCAAATTCTATAATCCAAGAGAAGGATTGGGTTTTGAAAATCCATGCTATTTACAAAAAGCTATTTCTAAAGTACCTACCTTGTATAACTACGGTGACATGAGAAGTATTTTAAACATGTTCTTTGTAAAAACAACAAATGAAGAAGAAGTTATTGAGAATTTCAATAGAGCAAAAACTGAGAATGCACAATTTTCATTTAATTATGAGAAATTAAATGAAAGTTATGGCACAAGGAAAATACCACTTTCTGAGGATTATTTTCCAAGTTATTCAACACTTGTTATTGATCAAGATGAGGTTATGGAACAAGTGGTTAAAACAAAACTTTATATTCCAAATTTAATTTTGGAAAATAAAATTTTTGATCTTGAAAAACAAATAACCACTCTACAACTAACTTTTGATCAAGAACGAACAACTCTTTTGCAAACTATTGAACACATTAAAAGTAATACATCTTCATCTAGTTCAGCATCATTATCAAAATCTAACCATGAACTTGAATTTGAGAAGAACTTAGGAAAAGCGTTTGACAAAAAGAAAGCCTCAAATGTCAAACACGTTTTAAAACCACAAGTGAATGTTCCAGAGAAGACTTATACGGATAAATCTTCCAAACCAATTTCAAAAAGGATTTCTCAGTTTACCAATTATTCTTTGCAAAAGAATAAGGGTTATTCTAAGAAATCACATTCACTTGGAACATTTACTCAAACGAATTTTCATCGTTCAGATTCTTATGCTTTCAACACTTCACGTAAATCGGTTTCTCAATTTCCAAAGAAAACCAAAGTTTGGGAATCGAAACAAAGCTTTTCTGAACAATCTTCCCAACCAAAGTCATTCAACTACTCAAGATCGAAGATGTTTGCTCTTGCACCACAAAAGGTTTCTTATCCGGTGCAAAGAAAGAATGATTTTATAAACCCTATTCCCAAAATATTTCACTCACCGTTGATTCCACGAAACTTATTTCGAAATGAAACACCGAGTTTCAATTCCAAATGGAATTCAACGTCTTTAAACCAAATAGACACAACTTATAAATGGTTTTCAAAATTCTCAAAACCTATTGGTACTGTGCTTAAATGGGTTCCAAAAGTTGTTGTCTAGTTTCACAATGACTTATGAACAACTCGGTTCATAACTCGTTATAATTGGAAGAGCTCAAAAGTGACATTTATTTCATTTGAGATCGAGCTCCCCGTCCTACTTACTTTTTGATAAATGTTTGATATATTTGAGGGGGAGCTCGCACAATATCAAAAGACAACTCACCTTCATACGTTGCATATGTTAAGGGGGAGTGTGTTTAAAGATCAAAACTTTCAAGTGTTAACATCTTTATTATTATCAAACACTTTGAAAGATTTTCAAATGATTTTGGTTCTTATACTCTTGGAGGGAAATCATACCGAAGACATCTAAATCAATGTAATCTCAAAATCACAAATCATGATGTGATAATCTATTAATATTCAACTTTTTGGCATATGCTGACATCTGCACTGAGTGTTATAGAATAAAATTACTCCGATCCACCAGAGCCGGATGGATCTACCACAGGAGCCACCTTCCAAAATTTTACGATGCGAGGGTATTGTTGGGACATATTATTGTGACAACAGATCTAGCTTGTAATAGGACTAGTGTATTTATTGTCAAACTTGTATAAATTGGTTTAGACTCGTAAATATATGATATTAACTTGTTATTATTATTATTTGTTAAATGTTATTGAACAAGTATCGATTTCAAGTTAAAGTCAAAATTCGCGAATTGAGAAGTCAACTCGCAGGTTTGACCTGCGAGTTGAGATCTCATCTCGCAACCATCTGGACTCGCAGCTCTCAGCTGCGAGTTGAGATCTGGGCTCGCTGATATCTGGACTCGCAGGTCTTACCTGCGAGTTGAGATCTGGGCTCGCAATCATCTGGACTCGCAGGCCCATGGGCTGCGAGTTGAGTCAACTCGCAAAGCCCATGGCCTGCGAGTTGAACCAGATATAAATATTTTAATGCTGCTCATTATTAGGGGTGACCTAGAAATCCGTGCCAAAAACACACACACACCAAATATTTTAAGTATTCTCTCCTCGAAATCTGTGCAGATATAAAAGCATTTATTGAATAGGCTCGGTTTTGATTGTTTAACACTAGTTAATATCAAAACGAAGCTTGTTAATTAATTGCAAAGTTATATAAGCAATAAACCTTAAGTATTGAGGGATTCCGCACCTCAATACCTAAAAGATAATCCGTTATCGAACCAAGATCTAGCGACCTTACAATTGGTATCAGAGCATTCGGGCTTAGAAACATTGTGGTTACAAGGTTTTTGGTTATATAACATCTTTAGGGTCGTTTTTCGAACGAAATCTACGGATTTATTCGTAAAATACCAAAAAGTTTCAGTTCCCAGATTTCGAGGCGCCGTTTTGCGAGTTGAGATTAGGGTTACTGTTATCTGCGAGTTGAGATTAGGGTTTCTGCGAGTTGAGAATCAGCTGCGAACCGAGTTCCTTGCGAACCGAGTTCCTTGCGAACTGAGTTTTATGCGAGTTGAGAATCAGCTGCGAACTGAGTTCCTTGCGAACCGAGTTCCTTGCGAACTGAGTTTTCTGCGAGTTGAGAATCAGCTGCGAACCGAGTTCCTTGCGAACTGAGTTTTCTGCGAGCTGAGATTTTCTGCGAGTTGACATTTTTTAGTTGCGAGTTGAGATTATTAAATTCGCAATATAACTTAATTTTTCACTTTAAAATGTCTGATTTAAGCCGAATGATCGAGATGGAACACGAGGTTGGAAAATCTAATGTTCCACCGAAGCTACTTAGACTTGAGGACTATTATGGGTGGAAAGACAGATTTGAAAGTTACTGTAGATTCCACGACATCACTATTTGGTTGTGTATTAAAAACGGATATGTTGCACCTACAGCTGAGGTAGGGAACGCAACAGTGATTGTGACTTATGATCGAATGAATGACCATCAGAAGAAAGAATTCACCATCGATAATAAAGCACATTCTTCAATTAAGATGAGCCTTCCTAAGGAGATCAACCATCAGTTGAAGTCCTTTCACACAGCTAAAGAGTTGTGGGACGCTCTAGAAAAGAGATGTGAGGGGAGCCCTCAGGTGAAAGCTGGTAAATGTAATCTTCTAAAAAAGCAGTTTATGGTATTTAAGGCTTTTAGAGAAGAAGATCTTGAGGCTTACACCACCCGTTTCTATCATCTATTAAGTGAGCTTGACGACCATGCTATCTTTTATAATGACAAGGAGAAAACCGACAAGTTTATTGAGGGTTTACCTTGTAAATGGGAGATGTACGGTATCATGCTGAAAGATAATGATGAAAGATATGCAACCATGACCCTAGAGAAAGCGATTGATAAACTAAGGGGTTATGACTTCTCTAAGAAAACGAGAGATACGGATTCTGATCATCTACAGAATCCTGGTCTGTACCATGGAAAGACTAGTATCTCTAATTCCTCATCCAATTTGACCACGGCTTTGTTTGCAGGTGAAATTGATGAGATTGGAGAAAAATTGACTGAGGATCTCTGTTTCATTGCTTCGGATAACGGTGATAAACGAAACAGGAACACCACCTCAGATAAATCCACTCAAGGGCATCATAAGATGCCGATGAGTGTGAAATCAGCCGAACAACAACTTTCTGTGTTGGCATCGTTCGTTGCTTCTTATGAAAACTATATTCAAGGGAAGATAAACGATCCAGCACAATTTGATGAAGATTATGATCAGGTTGATCCTGACGACTTAGAGGAAATGGACCTCCAGTGGCAACTGGCTATGGTGTCAAGGAGAGTAAAGAATTTCCTAAAGCGTACGGGTAAGAGAGTGGTTGGAAATCGACCAGGTTTTGACAAGTCCAAGGTCAAGTGTTATAATTGTCAAGGTTACGGACACTTTGCCAGGGAATGCCAAAGACCAAAGCTTGATGCTGGATCTTCAAAACAAGATTCGGGAAGTAATCTAACTTCCAAAGTCTTAGTGGTTCAGCAAATAGATGGATCTTATGATTGGTCTACACCATCAGAGCAAGCTCTCATGGCTGAGATTGACGATCAAGAGAAACAAATTGAATCCACTTCCTACATGCCAACTACTGAAGAACTTCAAGCTAATGTGCCACACACTGAAGTTAAGGGGATTGAGGAAGATGTTCTCTACATCAACTCGACAGAAGAAATGAGTCCCAATGATTTTGTGGCATATATGGCTGATATTCAATCCGAAAAGAAAAAGGTATGTCTAGATCTCCTTACTCTCACCGATGTATGCTATTTAGTTACTGATCTTCAAACACAGGTTAGTGTCTTTGCAGAATCTAACAAAACCTTGACCTCAGAATTAGACTTAGCTAAGTCTGATGTTCGTCGGTTAGGTGAAGATAAATTAGCACTGAACGAGAAGATTAAGAGTGATACTCTAGATAAGACCAGTCTGACTGACATTATAAATGAACAATGTATTAAAATAGACGGGTTATATCTAAACCTTAATGAGCTTAATAGAAATATAGCTATTAGGGATAAGGAGTTATCAGAGTCAAATATGAAACTGGTAGAGCTGAATAGAAAATTTGAAGGTTATAGAACTTCTTCTTTGACCTTAAATAGAATCATTGGCTCTCAACGTAGTGTAAAGGATGTTACTGGCCTAGGATACTCAGATGTCCCTCCGCCTTTTAATGCCAATTACACTGCTTCCACTTCTGTTGACTTAGAAATGACAGACGTTAATCCTGAGACTGAGGATTTGGAAAATCAACAGTCTATTGCATCTGAGATCCAAAAGGAGACTGTCAATGATTCATCTTTAACCAAGAGTACAGTCAAATCTCTCACTAAAGTACAATTCGTATCAAGTGGGATGATTGGAAGTACTGATGGAAATAATGAAGTCATTAAGAAACATAAGGAGTTACCTTCAGTGTCTTTTGATCAGATAAAGAAGGAGTCTGCTAAGACTGCTAAGTCACGAAAGCAGATGTCATGCTTCAAATGTCATCAACGAGGACATTTCTCTTCTTGTTGTCCCAATAAGAAGAATGAAGCTGCTCCTAAGCGCGAGGCCAGTGATAAGTCTAAAAATATCTCTAGCACAGACAGGTTAGGTACCAGACCTGGTATTGGTATTAAACCTGTGACTGCTCTGAAAAGAGATGCGTCTCACAGTGTCTCGCCACCAAAACCTAAACGGCATGAAAACTCTGCTAAGGATCAGGTGCCGTCGAGGTTTATGACTCCGAGAAGGAACCAAAGTCATTTTGAGATTGGTTCTACATCTCGCACACAAGGAGTTTACCAAGGGTCCTATGATAATCGTAGCCAAGGGCAAAAATCCCAGGGTTATATTTCGGGGAGGGTTGGAAATCAATCAACTTATAGACCCAGGACCACTAATCATCAGCAAGCTGATGCGTCTTCAAAAGTGACCAAAGCTCCCAATGGGAAAAATGGTTACTTTAAAGAGCTACAGTTTGTCGATGATAAGGGACAAACCAAGACCGTAATGGCTTGGGTCCCTCTTGATAACTGATTGTTTACAACTTGTATGTGCAGGAGCAGACTGGGAACAATGATAATTGGTGGTATGTTGACAGTGGATGCTCTAGGCACATGACAGGAACCAGAAGTCTACTGACAGACTTCAGAGGTGGACTGAGACAAGGAGTGCACTTCGCCGGTGATAAGGGAGGAGTAATTACTGGGAAAGGAACTGTTTCTAATGGAACTTTGACTCTAGAGGATGTGAATTATGTTGAAGAACTAACGCACAACCTAGTGAGTGTTTCCCAAATCTGTGATAAAGGTCATCCTGTTCTCTTCACTGAGAAAGAGGCCTTGATCCTGAAGCCGGGTTTTATCATTCCCGATAAATGGATACTGATGAAAGCTCCAAGGAAGAAGGACATTTATGCTATCAACATGAATGCTCCTATTACTTCAATGGTGTCTACTTGTCTGTTATCCAAGGCTTCAGAATCAGACTCTCTCCTATGGCATAGGAAAATGGCACACTTAAACTTTCGAAAAATGAACTATATAACCAAACATGGGTTAGTTCTGGGTGTACCACCGAAGAGTTTTGCATTTGAAGACAAGTGTATATCCTGCTTGAAAGGAAAACAGCATAAGAAACCACACAAGTCTAAAAATGTGAACTCTATTTCCTCGCCTTTTGAGTTGCTACATATGGATCTCTTTGGCCCAATAAGCAAGAGAAGCATAGGTGGCAAATGGTACTGTCTGGTTGTCACAGAAGATTTCTCTAGATTCTCTTGGGTATTCTTTTTGGGATCTAAGGATGAAACTCCGGGCATTCTTATGGAGTTTCTAGATCTAATAGAGAACATCTATAGAAAAAGAGTTAAGAGAATTCGTAGTGACAATGGGACCGAGTTCAAGAATTCTACATTGAATGTATATTGCTTAAGCAAAGGCATTCAACATCAATTCAGTGCACCATATGAACCTCAACAAAATGGTGTTGCTGAAAGGAAGAATAGAACTCTAATTGAAGCAGCGAGAACAATGCTTGCAGATTCAAGGCTTCCGGTCATATTTTGGGCAGAAGCAGTGAATACAGCATGTCATGTTCTCAATCGGGTTCTTACGGTGAAAAAGCAGAACAAGACATGTTATGAGCTTTTGAACAAAAAGAAACCGAACTTAAAAGGGTTTGAACCCTTTGGAGTTTCATGTACGTTGTTGAAAACGAGTCATCAACCTAAATTTGGTGAAAAGGCTGACGAAGGATACTTCCTAGGTTACATGCCTAACTCACCAAACAAAAGGGCCTTCAATAAAAATTCGGGACGTGTTGAAATAGTTTATAACATCGAAGTTACGAGCTATACACATGACTCACATAAGGGATTGGATTGGCAGTTTGACTATTCAGATCTTTTCAAGTCATTTAAAGTCCCTATCAGTGACTATGTCAGTAACTCAGACATTCCTGAGCATTTATTGTCGGGAGATGAGGATCCCACTCCTTCTCCAACATCGAGTGCTCAAACGTCTGATGCTAGGAATATTGTCGATACTGATGTTGTCCCCCCTATCGAGTCACAACTACCTCAAGATGATATACCTCAAGAGAGTGAAGATCCTGAAATTGCTTCTCAAAGGGTTATGGATGATGTTCTTACTCCTCTGAGACAATTAAGGATATCAACTACTAATGATGGTATACCACCCTTGGAGGAAATTGGTGCCAACTTACAGGATGATATTCCAGTTGAACCTGTTACTTCAACAAGAATTAATAGGATTCATCCAATTGATAATATCATCGGTGATCCAAATTCTCCTGTTCTGACTCGAAATCAATCTAAAGCTAGTACATCCACTCATTCAAGCTTGTATGCTGAAATGAACGAGACAGGGATTTCAAATCTATGTCTATATTCATGCTTTATCTCACAAATTGAACCTAAGAATGTTCAGATAGCTTTGAAGGAAAATTCGTGGGTCGAGGCAATGCAGGAAGAACTGTCTCAGTTCACAAAATTGCAAGTTTGGGAGTTGGTTGACCTACCTGTTGGAGAATATCCAATTGGAACTAGATGGGTATTTAAGTGCAAGAAAGACGATCGAGGAATCGTAATTCGCAATAAAGCTCGTCTAGTTGTCCAAGGTTTTAATCAACAAGAGGGGATTGATTACAATGAAGTGTTTGCGCCTGTGGCTAGGCTTGAAGCAATTAGGTTATTTTTAGCATTTGCAGCCTCAAAGAAAATAAAAGTATTTCAGCTGGATGTTAAAAGTGCCTTCTTGTATGGCAAAGTCAAAGAAACGGTGTATGTTTCTCAACCACCGGGATTTACTGATCCAAAGTATCCAGATAGAGTATATCGTCTCGATAAGGCTCTATATGGATTACATCAAGCTCCGAGAGCGTGGTATGAGACACTGTCCACTTATCTTCTTGAGAATGGATTCACAAGAGGAAGAATTGACAGTACACTCTTTGTGAAATGGAAAAGAAGAGACTTTCTACTTGTTCAAGTATATGTTGACGATATCATCTTTGGGTCATCTGACGAAAGGATGTGTAGTGAATTTGAAAAGGTTATGAAGAACAAGTTTGAGATGTCAGCAATGGGTGAATTGACATTTTTCTTAGGATTGCAAGTCGATCAAAAGAAAGATGGATATTTCATTCATCAGACTAAGTATACTAATGAGCTTCTAGAACGATTCAAGATGGAAGAATCAAGAATTTTTCATACTCCTATTCCGGAAGCCCATGGTATTGGTCCAGATACATCGAGTGATAGAGACGTGGATCCTACTCTTTATAGGGCCATGATTGGATCACTAATGTATCTTACAGCATCAAGGCCTGATATAATGTTTGCAGTATGTGTCTGCGCAAGATATCAAGCTACTCCTAAAGAATCTCACATGCAAGCAGTAAAACGGATTCTTCGTTACCTCAAAGGGAAACCGAAGCTGGGACTTTGGTATCCGACTGATGGAGACTTAGATTTTGTGGCTTACACTGATTCTGATTACGGAGGATGCAATCAGAATAGAAAGTCTACAACCGGTGGATGTCAATTCCTAGGAGGTAGACTGGTCTCTTGGCAATGCAAGAAGCAAACCTCAGTAGCCATTTCTACATGTGAAGCTGAGTATGTTGCAGCTGGCAGCTGTTGTTCCCAAGTTCTGTGGATACAACAGCAATTGCTTGATTATGGGCTGAATATAACAAATACGCCTATGATGATTGATAATGAATCAACGATCTCAATAACCAATAATCCAGTCAAGCACAGTAAAACTAAACATATTGATATTCGACATCACTTTATTAGAGACTGTGCTGAGAAAAACCTGATAAAGTTAGCTAAGGTTCCATCTGTGGATAATTTAGCAGACTTATACACCAAAGCGTTCGACAGAGCTCGATTCGAGAAATTGGTGCAACTAAATGGAATGAGAAATCCAGAGGATTAGTCTTCCATAGAGTTATTTTGTAATAATTAGCTGGTCTTATTTATTAGTTTATGCCATTTTTAAAATAAAGAAAAAAGAAAAGGGGTTAGGCGTATGGCATTCATTTGCTTGTTACCGTTGGGGAATCGCCTCCGATAAAGGTTAAGTCTTTATCAACTGGGAAATGATAGTAAATTAGAGGAATTGGCTTAATAAATGTAGGTAAAAGTCTTAAGTTAGATGTGTTAGTAGATTCAAATTTGTTACATGAACTTTACATCTTTAAAACCAGGCCTTCACTTATCTTTATTTTAGTATACTCCTCTCTCCACACGATATAATCTACTTGAAAAACTTTAGATCTAGATAGCTTCATTATATGATGTACTGGTAGGCAATGTCTGCTTTGATTTCTGAGCATAAAATAAGCTATAAATCTTCTGTGTGTTATCTCATGTGATTTACTATATGACGTATGACATAAGTCTTAATTGATGAAAGATAGTCTGACCATACACTGTTATCAAGAATCTATGAAAATATGTCAAGACAAATAATAAGAATTATGGCTGTTAGTGAAATTACTGGTGTCTCTATTGTACTAAGTACAGACCTGACTCCTTTAGTTTTGCCAATAGTTTCAAGCTTGGTTTGTCTATACTAAGGGATCTTCTGTTGTACTAAGTACAGAACTAGAACCACTAGTATCTACAAAACGAGTTTGATATTTGTCACATTTACTCAAGGGTATGTCATATGTTTCGAAAAGAACATCATTTAGTGACCTCTATCTTGCAAAGTGAAAGATACAGTGTTATGTGTTTTACTAAATTTCTCAGTATGTCATTTTTGAATCACATTTGGTAATACACATACAAACAATAAAAGGTTTGCTCGGAAATCAGTATAGACTTTGTTTATATGGATTATAATACCAGTAATCATCTTGAACTGTCTATGATATTTAAATCACTTCATTTTGACATGAATATTATATTTTGTGGAAATAGGTAACCAAGTTATACTCTTATAAATGTAAGTTGATAAATGGTTAAGTTGTGAGTTCTTATGTAACTTATTGTGAATTTCATAAGGTTTGCATACTAACAATCTTCTTATATTTTTTACTCATCATTTGGTTCAGCTGTTTCTTTCTAATATGATCCCACTGTCGATAATTTCTTAATGCCCTCGATTAGGATCTATTTTACTTTATTTTATTGTAATTTTATTTTAGTCAAAGTGTTTCATTAATACAAGGGTACTTGATACCAATGTTTATTATGAATCATTGAACTTTTATTTATTTCATTTTATCTTATTTCTCTTTATTTTATTTTTTCTTATGTTTCTATTGTTCGTATTATTGCATCACAAGTGAAAGATCCTTAGATTTTAGACTTGTGCATTTTTTTCAAGAAAGACAAGTGAAAAATATTTTATTTTAGACTTGTTCGCTATTCCATAAGAAAAACAAGTGAAAGATCCTCAGATTTTAGACTTGTACGCGATTTGGACTTAAAAATGACGTTTTGTAATTAAAATGTAATTTTTAGACAAAAATTGCGAGCCGAGAACAGTGCTGCGAGCTGAACTCAACTCTGCGAGTTGAGTTCTACGAGTTGAGTTCTGCGAGCTGAGTTAAGAGGTATAAAAGGGGGACCTGCGAGTTCACTTGTTCCTGTACTGCGAATCCACTTCACCTTGCGAACCCACACACACTGCGAACCGAGACCTTTTCTATTTCATTTTTAAAAATTTTTGTTTGAGGATCGGACTTTTCAGCTCTTAGATATTATACATTTTGAGTTTGTGAACATTTTAAGGTATATTTCAAGGAATTTCACTGTGTATTTAATTCAAAATCGGCATTTTTATAAAAAATGAGGGTTTTGGTTTTTAAATTACAAAATTCAATGAAATAAGGCTTAAATTAACAAGAATCTTCGGGTTTATGTTAATTAGAGTATATTGAAATTATGGCATAACCTGATTGTGTTAAAACTTAACAAAAATAAGTTTAAAAGGTGATGTCATCATGGCTGTTCATGCTGCGAGTTGAGATCCAGACTCAACTCGCAGCCCGCTCTTGCGAGTCCACTTTGAAGGTTGACTTGCGAGTCCAACCTGCGAGTTGACTTGCTAGTCTAACTTGCGAGTTGAACTTGCGAGTTGACCTGCGAGTCAACCTTGCGAGTTGACTTGCGAGTCCAACCTGCGAGTTGACTTGCTAGTCTGACTTGCGAGTTGAACCTGCGAGTTGAACTTGCGAGTTGAGCTTGCGAGTTGACTTGTTGACTGCGAGTTGAACTTGCGAGTTGACTTGTTGACTGCGAGTTGAACTAGCGAGTTGACTTTTTGAAACTTTTGATTTCTAATTTTAATTTACGATCTCTCGATTAGTTAACTAATTGAGCGTTTATAAGTTAAAATAGTCTACGGTTAGACGTGTCGACTTAAATGTAAACACGTAAAACCGTATACTCTATATATAAGACTTATGACTTTCCGTAATAAGTAATGTATTTGTGTAGCAGGTTAATTTGAAAGTTAGACTTATTGATTCTATATATGTTGAACAACTATAATTGATAATTAAGTTTCACGACTTAATAGTTCAATTATGAGTTGTAGATCATATAAGTTTATCAATATTTGTTAAACTGTTTGTCTAACATTTGTGTAATTTGTGATTTTACAGAAATGGCTCGACAATTCGCCGCTCAGCACAACGTGCTCGTCGATCTGGATATCAATGCACGTGGTGCTGCCAGACTAGCTCAGATTCTCACATTCTTAGGTCGATCGAGGATTCAGTTTGCTGTTACAGAATCCCCAGCCTTATCAAAGGATCTTTTAGATCAATTCTGGGCTAATATTGAGTTCGACACAGTCGTCAACCCACCAGTGATTAGGACTAGAGTGAATAATCATCCGATTGTGTTTTCTTCTACTGACATCAGGCATATTTTACATCTGGGCAAGGCTGATCAGGAAGATGGCCCAACCGAGTTCTCTTCAGATTTTCTTGAGGGTGCTCTAGGCCGTATGGGGTACGTGGGACCCATGCGAGGACGCCAGTTCTTGAAGGCTCTTGTCTTCGGTCAGTGGAGATTCTTATGGCACGTCCTAGTGACTGTTTTTGGTGCCAAGAAGGGAGGATATGATGAGCTGAGCCCTTCGCTTCTATCAGGAGTACTGTCCCTGGTTTACAATAAACCATACAGTTTCTCAGATTATATTTTTGGCGAGATTGCTCGACAGATCTCGGGAGCTGTTAGATCACAGTTCATGATCTACCCGAGATTCTGTATGCTGATTATTCGAGCCTCGATTCCAGACTTGCCGGACTTTCAAGCTGACTTAAAGGTTGACACTATCGGGCTGCGGGCTTATAATGCCATGTTTATGCAAACTTCAAGGAGGTTTGAGATGCAGCCACAGCCGACAGAGCTGTTTGGGTTTTTGCTTAATCCAAATTATGTGACGCCACCAAATCATGGTTGGCTGGATGTTGATGTGGCAGAGGGTGCTCCTGAGCCACAAGAACTGATCGAGGAGGTTTTGATTCAGGTGCATCAATCTGGGCAAGAGATTAATGCTGATGTTGCAGCCGAAGTGGTGCAACAAGTACTGGCTGATACTGATGATGCCAATGATCCCATCATGCAAGATGTGGATCAGTATGTTGTTGAAGCACCAAGGGTTGCAGAACCCACCACTGAGGCACCAGAGGCTGCCGGTCCATCGGGCAGAGATGGAGAAGCTGCTTCGGCTTCTGAATCTGAGTCTGATGATGATGATGAGACTGGACCACCAGGGTTTGTCTCCGGTATCCCTGAAGGGATGATTCGTCAAGGATCAAAGTTGATTATGGATCCGGCATTGAAGTTAAAGAGAAAAGCCGTGGACCAAGATCCCGATTTTGTTTTGGTTGATGAAGATGAGGATGAAGAAGAAGAGGAGGAGGTGCTCATTACTCGACCTCGCAAACTGCTCAGACAAACAGCTTCAACCTCTGCAGCTCATCTACAATCCAGTTCTACGCCCTTAGAGGCTGAAATGATTGCTGCTTTGGTTCGCCCGTCTTCGCACCCAACCACCAAATCTAGCAGGGTCGCAGCGCGTCTATTAACCGATGTCGCTACCGAGATAGCGAAGAAAATGCAACCGCCCGCTCCCACGCCACCAACCACCACTACTGCTGCTCCATCCACCTCCTCTGCGACTGATTCTGATCATATTAATAGCTTAGAGTCCAGAGTTCGAGAGTTGGAAGAAACCGTCAAATTCTTGATTTCTCAAATGCTGTCTATGTCTGATAACATGACTAATCAGAATGATGCCTATTCACTGCTCATCAAGACGAATAACAATCTGATAGATGATGTAGCTGACAAGCAGAGGCAAATTGATAGACTTGATCGCCTGGTCATCAGCCTTCTGAAGGACAAGCCATCTCAAGGGGAGGTATTGATATATCAAGAGTCCTGCAAGGAAGATGAGCTGGCGAAGAAGAATAAGAATGATGAAGACGATGATCCCGCAGCTGGAAAAGATAGTGAGCTGGCCGGTCCTTCAACGACTGGTCAGCAGACTACATTTCAGGGGGAGTCTGCTGAAGCAAGTGGTAGTGGAGCTGGTGCTGCGAAGGGTGGAGCTGAAGAAGGTGACACTTGTATTAATATAGACTGATTGTAATTATTAATACATTGTAACTTTGAATTATTTTGTAATATAATTCTGTAATTAAGATGTTTAAACTTGAATGTTTAAAATGTTATAATTATGAATGTTTGTATATTATAAGCCTTTTGTAATTCTAGATTGACTATGATCGATAAAAGAGTTATAAGATCATATAATATATGATGTTCGCATATTACAAGACTTATTCAAATTTTAGATCGATTATCATAATCGATGAAAGATTTGAATAAGTATATATATATAATATATTTTAAATACACAAAGGGATTAATAAGAAAAATCTTAGATTGATTCAGGGAAATCAATGAAAGAACTTATGATATTAATCTATTTGTGTATATATTTCTATAGGTCATGAAATGTTGAACTTATCAGATTCTGAAGGCGACATGCCAGATGAATTAGACGAGGACATTGACTTTGACCTTGAAGAAGGAGAGTTTGTACCTCCTGAAGATTGGACTTTCATTGTTAATGATGGGGCAGACGAATGTGTAGATCTTGACGCTGATGTTGTTGAACACATTGTAAGCCCATCTACAACTAAAGTGGTCATCCAGGAAGAAGATGGAGAAAGGGTCATTGAATTAGATGAAAGTCTAGATGACTCAACCAGTTCTGAATCAGAAGATGACCTTCCAGAGAAACTCAGAAATAATCCCATGTTTAGACCTCTGAAAAGGAGAAAGCAAAAGGTTGGGATGTCTGAAGTAGATATAACTGGAAAGAAAGTTCCAAGGAAGGGGATCATCGGCTGGTATTTTGATTCTGACTTGAAACTTTTCGCTATCAAAAGATTTGACGGAGTTCAATATTTCGATAAGAAGCTTAAAGTATTCAGTTCGCTTCCTCGATTTGAAATTCGAGACTTGGCACGCTTAGAACTGATAAATCCTAGTAATGATCCCTACGCAACGTATGTTGAGAGAATCATTCGGACTGAGGGTAGATCAATGAAGTTTGAGAAGATTAAGCCAAGAGTCGGAAAGACGATCAAATTAAAGGAACGAAGTCAGAGAACTGGCCGAAGATTAAGGAAGAAAACTTATCCAGCTGTCAAGTGCATACAGCAGATACCACTAAAACCTATGCCACAGAATATTCTGGGAAATCTTCTGAATTGGCACGTGGATTCTGAGACTGGTGAAGCTGTCATGGTTGAAGCTGATGATGAAGTTGAAGGAGGAGAAAGAGTAATTCTGACAGTCTATGACCATCGACACCTGATGAATCTGTCGAAGAAGGACCTATTGAAGTTAAACGAAATTAGGATCCTGACGACTGAAGCATGGGGTGATCTTGCAAGAGATTATCAATTAATGGTGAAGACTTGTGTTAGAATGAAGATTCATATGGGCAGTAGAATTTACAAGTGAAGACCAAGGACAAAGTTGAAGATAACGACGCTAGAGCTATTGTCAAGGGGGAGTCTGTTGGGACATATTATTGTGACAACAGATCTAGCTTGTAATAGGACTAGTGTATTTATTGTCAAACTTGTATAAATTGGTTTAGACTCGTAAATATATGATATTAACTTGTTATTATTATTATTTGTTAAATGTTATTGAACAAGTATCGATTTCAAGTTAAAGTCAAAATTCGCGAATTGAGAAGTCAACTCGCAGGTTTGACCTGCGAGTTGAGATCTCATCTCGCAACCATCTGGACTCGCAGCTCTCAGCTGCGAGTTGAGATCTGGGCTCGCTGATATCTGGACTCGCAGGTCTTACCTGCGAGTTGAGATCTGGGCTCGCAATCATCTGGACTCGCAGGCCCATGGGCTGCGAGTTGAGTCAACTCGCAAAGCCCATGGCCTGCGAGTTGAACCAGATATAAATATTTTAATGCTGCTCATTATTAGGGGTGACCTAGAAATCCGTGCCAAAAACACACACACACCAAATATTTTAAGTATTCTCTCCTCGAAATCTGTGCAGATATAAAAGCATTTATTGAATAGGCTCGGTTTTGATTGTTTAACACTAGTTAATATCAAAACGAAGCTTGTTAATTAATTGCAAAGTTATATAAGCAATAAACCTTAAGTATTGAGGGATTCCGCACCTCAATACCTAAAAGATAATCCGTTATCGAACCAAGATCTAGCGACCTTACAGGTATATTAGGTCTAAGTGAGAGGGTTGGTGAAGATTAAAGTGCAAATCAGCATACATTCAATAATGCCAAATGCAAAAGAGGGAGGAGTTGAAAAATGTGAGAGGTTGAGTGAGGAGTGTGTGAAAGGGTTAAAAGAAAAAGAAAACCCTCACTAAACAAGAAATCGCCGGGTTGCCACATCTACTATCGGATTTCATTCGTTGGTTTCTGGTATTGAAGAAGTCATCATGGAACCAGTGATGCAATGCACATTACCCTCTTAGTCACTCAAGTACTTCTTAAAAAGTCCTTGTTTCAATTTCTCACGGAGATTTAGCACATAATCTATTGACATCTCGTTTGGAGATTGTTAACATTAGAACAAGAGGACAGTCTGCTCCAGTCCCTAACTTCAATTAATGCACAAATTGAGTCTAGAGCCAAAAGATATAAAAATATGTTTAGGACACAAAGTGTATTTTTACACACCATGTCTAAGTGACATTATGCATATCTATGTGATATTGCCGGAACATTCATAGTGATACCTAAAATGGTATTCCACAATGATTGAATGGAAATCCTACCAATGCTAACATCAACGCCAACGTTGAAAGTAGGTCACTCAGTTGATTCATTTAATGTTTTCAATTGATGTGTAAACTGGTAATCTATGTGATCCAGGAGTTATAGTATTTTCATAAATGTATTTTCTGAAAATACAAACAACTTTTTCTTGATTTACTCAAGTAAATAGTTGTCTTACCCAAATGGTTACGAAATTGATGCTGATGCTTACTTGAAGTTTACTATCATTTTCCCCATCATTATCTTGAGATTATTGATTTGATAGTATTTTAAGCAAGTATCAGATTTGTAATGTATGTCGCTTATTGAAGATACAATATTTAACGGAATGTTCTTGAAAGTTCGTTGCTCCGACAATTTGATGTAGTCTACTATTCTTCAAACACGTTGTGCTACACCATATTCATGATGTTCACGATGTATCATAATCATCATGAAGGGGGAGAAAAGAATTAGTGTTTGAAGATAGTGAAGAAATAAGTTTGGGAAAAGAAAATTGATTTGAGGGGGAGCAACATAGGATTCGAAAATGGTTCAATTAGAAAGCGAAGTTCAGAAGATAAATATTCAATTGAGGGGGAGCAAGAGAAGAGAAGCTTCGAAAGTAATAACGAAAGATCAAAGTTTCAAAAGATCAAATCATATATCTTTCATATATCAAAGGCAACAAGCAAAGGAAGCTTAAAGAAGGATCAAAGGAAAGAGAATTCTAGAACTCAAAAGAAAGTTCAAGATCTCAATACCAAAGAATTCAAAGAAGATATATTAAGATCTCAAGCAAAGAAAGCAAAGAAAGCTCAAAGAGTTAAAGCAAAGAAAATTCAAGAGTTTAAAGCAGAAGAATCAAAGAGAATTAAAGGATATATCAAAGAGCTAAACTACGAAGACAAAAAGAGTCTGCTTGATAAGGAAAACATGTTCAAAATACAAGATGCTAAATCCTAGGGGGAGATTGTTAGGAATATAAATAGGATTTGCATGTATATTATTTGGATTAAGTGTGACTTGTATGAGATTAGTATAAATAGGTGGTTAACCTTTGTCATTTGTAACACTTACTTTGTAAAATCATTTGTGAAAATCATTCCAAGTAAAATTCTCTCAATCATTCATCATAATCTTGCTTGAATATGTTTAACAGATTGGAAATTATGTGCACGCAAAATTATGCATAGGGAGAACTTCCAAGTTAAAGAGCTTGTTGATGTTCACACATATTCTCGATCTCAACTCCAAGCAAATAACCGGAATCCAAACAAGAGAGTTCTTGGTCACATACTAAAAGAGTTGATGACCAAGGAAGGACATGTATATAAAGGCAGTGACATACAACTTGACATGACTGCGTGTTTCGGCATCAACCTTACATACCACCAAGTATGGAGGGAAAAGTGTTATGCCATAGAGTTGCTGAGAGGTAATCCCCAAGAATCATTTCAAGTGCTTCCCCTTTATTTGGACAACTTGAAGCTGACAAACCCTCATAGCGTTACAAATGTGCTCACAGATGAGGAAGATAGATTTATAATGTATTACATGTCCATTGGTGCAGCGGAAGTAACAATATTTTATTTCCATGTTTACACACATACATATTATACTACAATTGATATATTTTTAAATTTACTGTCCTTACAAATACGTACATTTTTTAACCATACGCGCCTAGTGATTATTATAGATGGGGACATTTGAATGGGGCTTACTTGGGGTCTAACTTAATTGTTGTAGTTATGCATGGCAACAATTGCATCTTGCCACTAGCCTACGGAATCGGCGCATAATAGACGACCAACCATTGGGCATGGTTCTTGGGAAACTTGTGTGACGTCATTGAATCCAATGGTGGGATTGAGAATCTGATTATCGTATCCGATAAGGCTGCTTCAATTGCATTCGGCATATCAATGGTCTTTCCTGACGCATATCATGCGCTATGTTATTGTCATTTGTTGATGAACTTGAAAACCCAATCTGGTAGGATCAAGTTCTACGAATGGCTTTATTGGAAGATGTGTAAGGCATACCGGGGTTCAGAATTCGATCACCATTGGGGTGTGATTTCACGGAACTTACAAATCTCTTCTAAGACTCTTAACAATGTTGGGAGAGAAAGGTGGTCAAGATGTCATGCTACAAGGACGAGATATGCTTACATGACATAAAACAGTGTTGAGTCCATTAATGCCCTAAGCAAGCATGCACAAAAGCTTATTATCACAATGCTCTTTGAGTTTTTTCCAGTTTCGGTACATTAGTGGTATTTCCAACATTGTACCACTTGAGAGAGAGTTACAATATCTCTCACACCATATACCGACCATAAGATCGGTAAAAGAGTGAACAAATCGTTACGTTAGGAAGTAAATCCAGTAACAAATATGATGTTTGAAGTGCTTGATGGCAACAAGGATGAGTTGGTCAACCTTGACACAAGAACATGCAGTTGCGGACAATGGCAGTTGTTTGGTTTACCTTACGGACATGTTATAGTAGTGGCACAAAGGTACAAACAGGACAACGTTAGTTGCTATGCCGAGAGATATTTCACGATAGAGACTTACCGAGTGGCTTACGTAGAGGCCATACTCCCGATGGGTCATCCTTCAGAATGGATTGATTAAGATGATCTGCAAACTATGTTGCCACCGGTCCTTGTAAAGAGGCAAGTTGGTCGCCCACCTGGGCTTACTCGTATTCCTTCTAGAGGAGAAAGAAAAAAAGCAAGAAACAATTTAGTCGGTTTAAGGTATACGGGCCAGTCGAACAACTTGCATGGCTACTAAGGATAGAATGGTCGACTATAGCCCATCAAGATCCCAATCAAGATCTCAATCAACGTCCAAATCGGTAAGTTGCTAACCTTTTGACATCAATAAACTAAAATATTTGTATGTCTAACATCATCTTTCAATGTCATTTGCAGAAAATCTCTAAAAAATCAAAGGTGAACGTTGAATCAGAAGCGTCTCAACCGACTCAACGTTTTCCAAGTGTACATTTGAGCCATCCATGAATGTATTATAATGAAATTACTTACGTTCCTAATTTTTATTTATTGTGTTTTTGAGTTTTCATCCAACGAAAAATTTGAGCTTTTTTTTAGCTAATATTTGAAATAACTTGATAATCATATTATCTTAGGATCATATTATTTGTAGAAATTTTAAAAGTCTCAAAAATCTCAAAAAATCATATCGAAAAC
Source organism: Logfia minima (assembly GCA_963921325.1). NCBI lineage: Eukaryota > Viridiplantae > Streptophyta > Magnoliopsida > Asterales > Asteraceae > Logfia > Logfia minima. The sequence goes on along the minus strand of OY992765.1, from coordinate 24,012,308 downwards.
AGATAAAAATAAGTCAATATAAACAAACAAAAAAAAACGATCCTAGTCTCGATCGGTTACGATCCCGGTCACAACCTGTTACGATCCCATGTACGGGTTCCACGACCTCGTGCACGCAAAAGACTCACACACAAAACGCAAATTGCATTTTACGTTCAGAAGATAGTATTCTATAATTTTATTTTTGAAATGATATAATTTTAAATTAAGCTAATTTTTAAAGTATCTTAGTTAATATCTCTTATTTTAACTATTATTCATTAATCATTATCATCTAAATAATCGGATAGGTTATAATTTTTTTGTTACAACATGTTCATGATGTTTCTGATAAAATAAAATAAAAAAGAATAACAAAAATATAGGTAGTTAGCTTGTGCCAAATGGTAATTAACATTGAAACGAGAAATTTGTGGTATAAATTCATTTGGGTAATGAACACTCTTATTAAGATATGCATAGTGTATTAGGCTTGGCCATTAGACGTCGAACTTAGGGTTACCATTTCATGCTATTTGTTTACGTTGTTTATTTTGTATTATAAGATACGAAATCACAATTATTTTTATAGGTTCGGGTTTAACCTAATCCTCTTTTGTTTCTCAAGATCTAAACTAGCAAATGTTTCCTTTACGTTATTTTGTACGGGTGGTCTAAATATTGCTATCTCCTATTTTACCATATGTAGCCACAATTTAATTCCGCTTCATCTCTTTTACCTAGATAAATATTCCTATCTTTTTGTTATAGAGTAGTTACAACACATGTCTATTTGGTTGCCACTTTTGTAAATATTCTAGATCAATAATGTAATATTACTTGTTCTATAAATTGTAGGATGTGTAATATGTAAGTAGTATAACTAGCTTACTATATTGTGAAGTAAAATTAGTACCAAGCAGAAAACCGAACTAATCGAATTATAACTATATTAATCGCTAAAATCGAATTGAATTAACCAAACTTTACGTATAACTGATGGTTCATTTATCATATTTGGATTAATCGAAGTTTTTGGTTCGCTTATGAAAATTAAGAGCACGCACCTCGGTTTGAACCGTCCTGTCCCGCTCATAATTTTATACCTTAAAATATTATATATATATTTGTATTTTATTATTGTTTAAATTTAAATGAATATTTAGAAACTGTTTTGCATTAATAGAATATTTAGAAATGATTTCTTTTAATAATTGAAAGTTTGGTTTCTAAAGTTATGGATTAAAGGATACAATCAGTTTCATTATTGTTTGATGTTTCACATAGTAGATGACAAGAGATTCATCGCATATCAATATATTTTTCACCATTTGATATATGTATATATTTCATATGTGTGTGATGTGAAATTATGACAAAACATAGCGTGTTTTGATGTTTTATGTTAACCAAATTAACCGAATTAACCAATTCATTTATTAACCGAACGGTTAAGAAATGTTAATTAACTGAAATATTGGTTATGAGGTGGTTATTGTCTATATCCGCCCCCACCCGCCCCATGCTCACCTCTACGTAAAATGCACCTAGTATACATCTTAAAGTAAACTTCTCCTATCTCTTATGACTCTCTTACCTATCTCAAAAGTTCTTATATTATATTGCTGATAGAGTTTTAATTGTCGTTATATTACAACATGTTATCAGCACTAACCTTTGGACTACTAACACTCTTTTATTATGTTAACTTTTATTTATACATACTAATATTATATTCTTATGCTAGCTTTAATTTTAGGCAATCTAACATTTTATTATTTTACTAATCTTTACTTACGCACTTTAACCTTTATTTATGCAATTTAACCTTTTATTATTGTACTGTCAGGAACGATCTTGATCTAAACTTAACTCTAGTTTTGATTGAATACCAAGAAACTTGCGGAATAGTACTTCATAATTATAAGAACAATTCAAAAAATAACAATCAAAGATGAACAATTAAACGCTTCAATATTATTATCAAAATAATACGAATACACAATCTGTATTAGGGTTTACACCTTGAAGCTACGTCACATATTACTATACTATAGGATCTCTATTTATATGCGTATAGAGTCCTTAACAAGATTTCCACTAAACTAGGAAACTATCTATTAAACAAGTTTATCTGTTACCATAATTACAATATACGTAAACAGTATTAACTATGTAACAGTACAAACTAATAATAACAATATTAACCACTAGAAGACAGTAAAAGTTCAATCAGTATTAACTTCTGTCACTCAGCAGTACTAAGTCTTCATAGCAGTATAAACTCTGTCGATCAATTGAAACTCTTGCATTCAATAGAAACTTTGAAGCATTATAAATGTTGAAGCAGTACTAACTCTTGCAAGCAGTCTAAACTGATTTATACCCAACATGTACTAATCTTTACTTACATACTCTAACATTTATTTATGCAATCTAACCTTTTATTATTGTACTAATCTTTACTTACATACTCTAACATTTATTTATGCAATCTAAATTATTATTATACTAATCTTTATTTACGCACTTTAACATTTATTCTATCTATTTCCTTAATTTTATACCAGTCCTTATTTATTCATCTTACCAAATACTCATTTTTGGGACTTGCATGAACCAAAAATAATAGCTAGATCTTGTGCTCATAATGATAATATATTATTCTCTGGAAATGATATTGTAAACACTCCAAAACCTAGCTTATATTGCACATGCAATCTCTCCAGATTTTTGGTCCGACTTCAACAGACCATAACTAAATAAGTATTTGACCAAAAATTATGATTTTTCTTCTGTGGTTTAGCCCTATGTCTTAGCTTTTAAACCCAAGTGGTCTCACTCGAAAATATTGATTATTCGACCTCCAAACATGTCACACAAAATTGGTGTGGCAACAGAATGTTTTCTGTAACCACTAGTTTGTGATGCATGTTCAAGGGTTCTAAAGTATCCTAAAAATCATAATAAAAATGTTTTTAGTCAAATAACATGTGAATCTCAGTAAGGTAAAAAAAAGTGTTTTGATTTGATGTGCTTGTATATTTAGAAATTTCATGAATACACAACATTGAAAATCATTTGAAATGTGACAAATTTGTGTTAAAGATATTACAAAAATCCTAAAATGGATTAAAAATCATGTTAAAAATTTGAATGCTATTTTTCTCAGTAACCTTCATGTATGAAGAACCTTGGGAATTAATTTTAGAATTTTTGAAAAATATATATATTTTCTTTATAATAATACAAAACTATTGTCATAACAAAAATATAAATCATGAAAATTAGTTTTAAAATCCAAATAATTTTGGGAATTTTTCTGTGTTAATTTCCTTATAAAATGACACCACACTCCAAAAATTCGCATCATTTGGATGTCTTATGATATTTTTTTCGTTTTGCGTGTTTTTAATCATTATTTATTGGGAACCAAAGTTTAATTGCTCCAAACGGCTTGATTAAAAACTGACTTGGTAAAAATATCAGATTGTTTCTTGATTGTTTTCTATATTTTTCAAATTTCCATCATATACTAGACATAAATTGATAATAAATAATCTATAAATCTAAAAATTTCTAAATTTTCACAAAAAATTTGTGAAAAATATTATACTATGTATACAAAGTTTAGTAATTTTTTGATGTTGTGTTCATGCATTTCTATTATTTTGAATACATCGATTGTTAAACGTTAACAAAATTTAAGGGAAATTCAACTAGTATTGGCACTTTGTAATTTAATTAACTAGCTAAGCAATTCTAATAAACCAAATTAGCCGAGAAACTAATGAGAACCTTCGTGTTCATAGGAATTCGATAGGAGTCGTACTCGAATAGCACGCCCATTACATCCAGTCGCTAATGCTCACACCCAATTGTGAGTATTCACAACCCCATCTTTTTACTGTTTTTATTAAACATTTTTGGGGTGAAAAGCATGTTGTACTTGATTACGAATACTTGTCTTGAATGCTTACCATTTATACGCACATGTTATATGCTTGTTATATATATCGTATCTTAAGTCCTCGGTTTTAATTCGGTTACACGAACATTAACTCATTCAAGAGCCAATGTTGTTTATGGATAGTACTATTTGGAGGGCGGCCACCTTCCCACTCACACGGCCAAGTGAGTGCATACCACCACCGACATGCCGACGATAGGGCATTGCTTTGGGGCATAATTCGGGCCAGTAGGGTTGGTTGTGGACTCAAGCATTTTTATGTACATATACGAATAATATTATCACTGTTAAATGAATATCGCTCTTAAATGAGCATCGTTCTTAACTGAACCAGTTTTGCGTATAAAAAAACTACCCATATAGTAACGTGGATCTTTTTAAGCATGATTTTGAGAACTCTAAAGCGTTTTTCCATATACAAAACCTGTAAACACACCAACTATATTTTATAGTTGACCCGGTTATTTTTCATGCTTTTCAGGATTTGGCCAGTGAATTTGGATTGAAGTTACTCATAAAGATTGAAGTTACTCATAACCTTTAGTATATGATGATATCATGTTATGGACTTTTATTTATCTTGGATGTAATCGCATGCTTGATTCAGTATTTTGCGATGTAAACGTATGTAAAAGATTATGTAATGCTCTAGTAGTAGTGTGATTTGAACGGTGAACTTTTGTACCTTTCGATTATGAATCTATTGTGGTGTTACATCTCGTGTTTCCATTTTAGCGGGGTGTGACAAGTGTCATTTCTTAATATCACCTCACGATTGATACTCAACAACGAATGCTTGAATATGAAGATCCTTCAAGAGTTAAGGAAGAAATCTGTTGTTCAGGGGAGAATTATGAAATTTGGTGAACAGTCAAATTATAGAAGGTTTCTGAGAAGTTGTTGACAAAGGGAAGGTGATATTGTTTTATGACCATAAGCTTATGAGAAGGCAAAGTTCAATGAACTTTCAAAAGGGTCGCAACTTTCTGAAGAAAAAGTTGCACCTAACAGTAAGAGACTTAGACACTTAGGCGACACTGATCATGTGACACTAATAGTGTCGACTGCACAGTTAGAGTATCGCGTGCACACTTAGAAAATTTGGAAAATGTTCAAATGAATATTTGTATGTTGATCTTTTGTTCTTGAAATAGTTATTAGCTTTCATATGGCTGCCTTGAAGTTTGAACCATGTCATAGCACCGTTTGTCACACCCCAATAAAATCATGTCACGTTTAAGTAAGGCGGAAGCCCGGGGCGTGGTGCGATCAATCATTAATTACTCATGAGCGTATGATTATCGCAAACATATGTATTTAGGATGCCATAAAATGTCAAAGTAACGGTTACAAGATTATCGTGTTCACTAGAACGGTAATTGTTTAACAAAACGATACAACTAAGATTTAGTCATATTAAATAAGTTCAATGATTTCAAAAGAAATGGCATCATATGCTTCGTGATGAGCATAGGTCCCAATATGCATGCATAATTCTTACTTCGTGGCTAATTCCCTGAAAAACATAATTATAAATCGTCAACAAAATTGCTAAGTGAATTTACAGGTTTATGACTCTATCAATAAACCTTTACTTGTATAAATCAATCGCTTACAACCAATGTGTATAAGTTCATTATACATCAAACAGTTTATTACCAATCAAATCATTCATGACGATGATCCCCCACAGACTAGCTAGGTCCTAGGAGTTAAAGTATCGATCCCTAAGCCTATAACCAATCCACAACTTACATTACTTCCTTGTTTCGATACAACATCGATAGTTAGCGCGACTGACCGATTACAGTGGTGGGTAGTCAACCCGATAGTACTATCCGTATATCCACGTGGCTAGCGTCATCTAGCTAATGGTTTATTGTGCAAGCAAGAGGACTTCAATGCACTACATCATGTTAACTTAGGATCGTACAAAGATTCGTTTGTCATGTTTACAAAACAATTCATATGTTTTTCACCCCAATTTATAAAGCATTAAAAACAGTAAAATAGAGGCTGCGAACTCACCTGGTGAGCAAGAGTGCTAGCGTGTTATAAAGTATCGTTTGCCCAAACAGAAAATAGCCTCTTAGCGCCTTATACGCATTAGGTCAGTTATTTTAGTAGACGACTCTATCGGCCCGTCTATGCTAGTTGTGGATGTGTGTGTTAAAAAGGGAATCCATGCTGGAAGTCAACTTCCTCAGAGCTGGAAATGAAAAGGTAGTGATTTCAACCTGAGCTGTTGTCAAGGGGGAGTTTGTTTATACATTTATTTGACAAGCAACTCAAGTTGAAAGTGTTAGGATTCTTTACAAGTGTTTTGGCGACACTTGTAGGCGACACTTAGAGTGTCACTCTGTCTATCAGTGTCAAGTGTATAAATAGTTATGTTTAAGTTCAGTTTAGGTGAGCTTTTGGTAATAGTATTGTGAGAAAACAATGAATTGTATTGAGAGCTTGTTTCATCTTTTGTAATCGTTTTATTGAATATCAATTGAAAACAAAAGTTTATTTAAAATCGTGTTTACTACATTCAAGTAAGGATTCCACACTACTTGTTTGTTTGATTCATAAATTGATCTGTAGGTGACCTACACTTATGATGTTGCATATGACATTATTGGTGGAAATGATGATCCTCAACCCACATCTGTCATGGATTATCAAAGTAGAAAAGAATTTAATAAATGAAAAAAGGCAATACAAACGGAATTAAATTTGCTCAATAAACAAAATGTTTTTGGTCGTTTGTTCTCACTTCTAGAACAATAAAACCTGTAGGGTGCAAATGGGTTTTCATAAGAAAAACGAAATGAGAAGGATGAAATCACAAGATACAAAGTGAAAGTCCCCTTGAACGGATCCAAACGGGATTGATACGTGTATTAGAGTGCGGAATCCTTTAATACACTTAAATAACAATTAAACTAGTGTAACGAAAGTGTTTATAAGCTTTTATCAAAGTTACTTCGAATGTATTCGAACTTAGCAGAGTTTCACAATATATTCGAACTTATATTCCAATAAAAAGCGTACAATATGAATATTTCGAACTTATATTTATATACAGCCAAGTTCGTACGAACTTAGCTGCTCTAAGTTCATTGTTGGTGCATTTCTGTGTGTCACTCAGTTGGTCAATGTTCGTATTTGTCAAAGTCAATTAGTCTTACTATGTGATGTGATTAATGTGTATATTCAAGTCAGTGAATGAAATGTAATTATAGAATATACATAGAATATTGGTCATGCGACACAGAGCTTATGTCGCAATAGCGACATAATGCCTATGTCGCAGTGGGCTTGGCCTGCGACACAAGGCTTGTGTCGCAGGGTCCAGTATGTCTATAAATAGTGAAGTCAGATTTCATTTGTGGGTGAAAAAAACCCTAAAAAGAGAGAGAGAGAGATTGTAAAAGCTTATTCTTCAATCGTTCATATATAAAAAATGTTAGAGAAACTGTGCTTGTGATTCAATATACGTTCAATACTCGATTAGTTGGATTCCGCCCTTCTGATTGAGTCATACGATCTGATTAGGTCCAACAAAAGGGTTCCTACATTCATACGAACTTACTTGTAAGTTCGTACCTACTCTAAGTTCGTACGAACCTACAAATATACTAAAACAAAATATTCAATTACATTAAACAACATAAACAAATTAAAAACTAACTATTACAAATATGAAGTTATTGTCACATTTCATGTACCAACAGACCCCCCCTTAACGATAGCTCTATTTGTCTTCTGTCTTCGTTGTTACAGTCGATCTTGATCCTCGATAGTTCTGTCGACTTCCTGCCCATATTCCTTTCTCTATACAAACCTTTACCACCTTGTGGTATCTTCTGCCTTCATGCCTCCAACTATCTCTGTACATGATTTTATTTGCATGAAGCTTCATCAGATCATTCTTAGACAAGTTTACCAGATGTAAACTGTCATACACCCTTAGCAGCACCATTCCCTCATTGTCTTCCATCACTGCTTCAGCAGTCTTACAATCAACATACTACCACTTCAGATCTTCAAGAATGTTTTGTGGCATTTTCATCAATGGAACCTTCTTCAAGCATTTGACTATTTTGTAGACCATCTTCATCCACGGCTTGTTCGTTATTGGATCTATCTTAGTCAAGTCTGGAACTCTCTTTCCTGCTCTCGGCTTCAAGTCAACAAACTTATTCGTTCACCCTTCACACCTAACAATTCTTTCCATGGTTCTGGCGTAGGGATCTTCACCAATGTTTGTCAAATCTAGCCAAGCTAGTTCTTTAAGTACAATCTTGGGTATCTTGCTGAAAGTATTCAACTTATTCTTTAAGTACTGAATCCCATCATATCTTTTTAATATGAACAGCTTCAGATCGCTATCATAAAACCAACTTATGATGCCTCTTTTCAGCTCACTTGACCCCTTGACTTTGATAGATTCTTTCATTTTCAGCTCTGGTTCCTTCTCAACCTTCTTGAACCATAGTTCTTTCAGTTCAACCCTAGTAGGCTCTAACAGTTTATCTTCTGACTCAATTTCAGGAGCTAAGTCCTCCTCTAAATTGATCACCTTTTCACCACCAGCTTCATCTTCAAACACCGTCTCGGTAATCGGTTGTTTAATCACGATGTGTTCATCAACGTCTGCATCAGTGTCAGGTATGACCTCATCATCGGATTTCCTATCTGACCCATCGCTATCATAATCGTCCAGTCCAAGCAACGCCTCAATAGTATCGGTCTCGGTCAGATTTACTGGAGTTTCCTCAGTCCCACTCCCCCTTTGCTTCTGACTTGACTCCCCTTGAGTCTGTGGCACTAGTCTTCCAGTTGAAGAGCTAGGCAGCTCACCTTCTTTTGGAGCATTGGGATCATCGTCACGGTCATCATCTCTTTTCTTCCTCAGCTCATCCTCTTTGCAACTAGTCATCTCCCCCTGAGATACCTTGCGCTTCAACTGATAGAGAAGGATCTCATTTTCATGAACAAGCTCAGTCAAAAACTCATTCTTCTTCTCCAATTGTTGATTTATCTTTGTTAAGTTCATAACCCTAATCTCTTGACTCTCAACGAGAGTAGTTAAGGAAGCGACCATATCAGCTAAACTCGTGATCCGGCCCTCAAGATATGTAAATTTGTCCGGATCAGATAAACGTGCAACTGGGTTGGGGATAGGCTGGGTAGAGTGAGTTGGAGGAGCAGTGGTTGTTGGTGTAACTGATGGTTGTGTTGGTGGTGTGACAGTGGAAGCCGTCTGAAGACATGCAGTTTGTGGTAAAGGGTGCGGCTCATCCTCACTATTACGTCAAGAACATGCTTGGGAACCCGTAGGGTCTGTAATAGTAGGTGGTTGGACAGTGGGTGGAGCGACGGGTGGTGGTGTTGGTGTTCTGATTTGAGGAGGTGGACCACCCTCGCGGATAACTACTCCAGTTGAGCGCTGGCGTTTGCGAGCCCGCAACTCAAAACCTTCAGTCTCGGAGTCTTCCTCCCCCTTAGGAACATAGTCCGCATCCTCCTGCACTTTCCTTTTCCCTTTATCTTGTTCCGAGGCCGCCCCGGTTTTAATCATAATAACTTGTGACCCTTTTACCCCCCAAAGTGGGACGTTCCTCACCAGCATCATCATCATCATCTGAGTCGGTCTCAGTGGCTTCAGAGTCTTGGGTTGTACTCTTTTCAGCTTCATCAGCGGGCGGAGACCCTGCGGCATCGTCGGTGAGATATGTGTCAATCTCCCGGAGAATATCATCAAAAACAGGCCCTGAAATAGCGGCCGCAGCACTTGAACTCGCGCCGCCCTGGAGAACATCTCTGACCAGTGTCTCAGCAATGTTAGCGTCAACGCGCTCTCCCTCGGTAGAGTGCTCTATTTGGTGCAGTATCTCTTCAACTACATCCTGCTGTGGCTCAGGAGCAGCCACTTCAGTTTGTTCTTGGGCAGGTACAGGTGCTGGTATTTGAACTTTAGCGGAAGCCTAGGGCGGAGGCACATCCCACCATCCATCATTAGGTGGTGCCTGATAAGCATCATCTATTAGCGCCCCAAATAACGGCACGGCCTGAGGCCGATCAGGAACAGCTCGACGGCTGTTGTGACTAAGGCAGTGGCCAAAGATCTTCTTATCAACAGTAGTTAGATGTACTACTGGATCCACGGCCGGAAGATTTGGAATCAGCGCATTAAGAACCATCATAATGAAGCGGGGATATAAGATAAAGCGATCTTTCACGCTCCCCTTGATCTGCTGAACCATCTCATCAAAAAAAAAAAACTGAGAGAAACAATAGGGTTTGTTGTATACAAGTGAAATCATCACTGACTGCATCTTGTGGTTTATAGTATCGAACCCTGCCCTTTCGGCCCAAAAGATACCAACGGTATATGCATCAGATAACGCCACTGGCCGTACACCAAACTCTTGGTGTATTGGGTCTGGCTAACATCCCCAACATAACCCATTCGCTGGAAAGCGACAACACGCATCTCGAGAGGAAATGATGTAGGTCCATTCTCCTCAACTTCAGTTCCCAACTGCAGAGCCAGTCTCAAAAATGCTGAAGTGAACTCTATATTAACACCGTTCACAGTAGCTCGAATGACCGGTGGCTGAGGTTCGCAGTCATGAACAGCCGTTTCCCAAAATTGGCGGAGGTATTCAAACCTCAAGATCGGTGAGTGTGTAAGAGCAAAGTGAACCCTCGAGCGCATCAAGAATGTCCAGCATGCCTCGGAACTGCTCGGTGGCCGGGTCGGCCAAATCAAAAGATATCGCCAAATTGTGTTTGTTAAACAATGCACGTTGATCAGCCATTTCTGCACACACAAAAACACTACAGATTCTATAATCACAGTAGCTCGAATAGATAATAATAATGTTAGACAAAATCATTTATCAAGTTAGAATCCTGCAACAAAGATTCTATAATCGATACAAGAATTAAAAACATTACAGATTAAGAATTTTTAAGTTTGTGGGTTGAACCAAAGTAGGTTCGTACGAACTTACTACCCTGTGTAGGTTCGTACGAACTTACACTAGCTAGGTTCGTACGAACTATAAGTTCGAACACATGAACATCAAAAAATAATTTCAAAATTTTTGCAATTAATACAAGATCAGGCTTGTGATTATGATGCGCCTAGGTGTGATTTAGTTTAATCCACCAAGAAAAACAAGTTTTAACCTTAAATGTTTACACAATTTTTTATTTAGATCGGTTTTTCATAAAAACTTAAATAAATCCGAATGTGCTATCATTTAATGGATAAAACTAAGAAATAGCGACTTACTAAGTTTCGTATGAGGTTATTAAAGATGTTTAACGGTTATAAATGTTCAACACGGATCAAAGATTGAGTTTAAATTCGAAAATAATGCAACAGGCAAGTTCGTATGTAAGTTCGAAGTGGTCTGCTAGGTTCTTACGAAGTTAGGGTTCGAAGGGTTTTGAAAAGTGAGGGGTTTGACCAAGTTTGACCCTTTTATACCCAAGAGTCTAAGTTCGTACGAACTTAGAATTTTGAAACTCACAAACTTATAATTTTCAAACTAAAAACATTTGGCCACAACCTAAATACTTAGACATTTAATTGAGCAAGGTTTGAACAATTTATCTAAATAAATGTAAGTGTTTCCCGTAAACGAAGAACTTTTATTTCTTTTATAACTTAAAATAACATAAAATATAAAATGCGAATATGAAATTGTTCATATTCTGAAACGTACAATCTTTTTGAGAGAGTCACTGATACAAAGATCGAATTAGCCATGATGAGCACAATACACGGATAGGAATTTTGATTTATTCCTGAGTTATTATTGTTATAATTAGAGAACACTACGATTATCGGTATTGCTGTCCACTTAAACATTCAACATGACGAATTTGCAAGTACATATTTGATTATTGTTCACGATTTGCTATGAATCTTACATTTGATATACCCTTAGAATCTAGAAAGTCCAGAATCAACATGTATCGGATATTTTCGATTTTAAAAACATCTTTAAAATCAAGTCATTTTGTATTTTTTTTTAAGCAATGTACATAGGTACGTGTTTCAGCTATAAGACAAGACTAGGGTTAGAAGCAAACAAATCTAAAATCAAACCAGAGGTGACAGGTCTATACTTTCGTACAACAGAGCGACATAGTTTGACTAGAGACCTTGAAAACGGTATTCTTGTTTCGCGGTCGAGTTTGTTCTAGATTTAGGATGCCTTGACTGAGTCTAGGTCTGCATGTTTCATGATGTAGCAAAAGAAACAGTCAGAGAACCCCCTAGATGATTTAATTTTAACTTTTATCCGATAACATGTATTCAGGTACAATCTATTTTGCTAAGAATTAAGACTTAAGTCGTACATCAAAATAAAGATTTCAAAGGAAAAATCGTATTATTTAGTTTAGATTAAGTACTTGAAAACCAGTATGTCTAATGCCTACCAATACATCGAATAGTGAAGCTATTAAATACTTTGCATTTTAAGTACATTTACTGTGTATGTTCTACATTTAAAAGCCACACATATAAAATGGTCTAGGCATGGGTAATGTTTTCATCATTTCTTTTCAATTAACATAGTGACCCTCAACTTTTTATTATTTTGCAAAGACAAAAACAAAAATAAAATAAAATAAGATAAATAAAATAATAAGAAGAAATAATCTACATCTAGACAAAGTTCTTGTGGGAAAACTTATTCAGGATTACTCATCCCATTCAGTTGGATTAAAAGCTCAAACCGAGACCTATCAAAAGCCTCGATATAAAGGTCGGCCAAATTATCATCAGTAGGTACCTTAACTAATCTAATCATATGTTTTTCAGCACAGTCACGAATAAAGTGATGTCTAATATCAATATGTTTCGTCTTACTATGCTTAACAAAATTATTAGTTATGGACATGGTCGACTGATTATCAATCATAATAGGGGTATTTGAGAAGTTTAGACCATAATCGCGCAACTGTTGTTGTATCCAAAAAACTTGTGAACAACAACTGCCAGTTGCCACATACTCAGCCTCACAGGTTGAGATGGCGACCGAGGTCTGTTTCTTACACTGCCATGAGACAATGCGACCACCTAACAATTGACAACCACCAGTGGTTGATTTCCTGTTCAAGTTACATCCTCCATAATCCGAGTCAGTATAGGCTACAAAGTCAAAATTGCCTCTAGAGGGATACCAAAGACCTAACTTCGGTTTTCCCTTAACATAATGCAAAATTCTCTTTGCTGCCTTCATTTGGGACTCTTTAGGATTTGCTTGAAAACGAGCACACAGGCAGAATCCAAACATTATGTCAGGTCTTGAAGCGGTTAAATACATGAGAGAACCGATAATGGCCCGATATTGAGTTGGATCCACATCTTCAGTACTCTCCATATCGGGTCCAAGATTATGATTCTGTTGAATCGGAGTGCCATAAGACGAACTATCTTTCATATTGAAACGAGTGAGCATTTCATGCACATATTTCGTTTGATGAATAAAGAATCCATCCTTCTTTTGATCAACCTGTAATCCTAAGAAGAAGTTCAACTCTCCCATGGCACTCATCTCAAACCTTCGCTTCATCACTTGTTCAAAGTCTCTGCACATGTTCTCGTCCCATGACCCAAAGATGAATTCATCGATGTACATTTGTACAAGTAGGAAATCATCCTTTTTCTACTTAATGAATAATGTACTATCTATTTGTCTTCTCTTGAACCCATTTTCCAAGAGATAAGTAGATAGTGTCTCGTACCAAGCTCTGGGTGCTTGATGCAGTCCATACAGAGCTTTATCTAATTTATAGACTCTGTCTGGATAATCTGGATCACTGAACCCCGAAGCTTGTTGGACAAAAACCAGTTTCTGAACTTTAACATATAGGAAGGCACTATTTACATCCAGTTGATAGACCTTAATTCTTTTGTGTGCAGCATATGCTAGAAACAATCGAATTACTTCTAACCTTGCTACTGGTGCGAACACCTCAGTATAGTATATCCCTTCCTGTTGATTAAATCCTTGAACCACTAGCCTCGCTTTGTTTCATGTAACGATTCCTCTATCATCACATTTGCACTTAAACACCCATCTGGTGCCTATTGCAAATTCCCCTTTTGGTAAATCGACTAGCTCCCATACTTTGAGCTTCTCGAATTGTGCAAGCTCTTCTTGCATTGCTTCTACCCAAGAGTTCTCTTCAAGAGCCATTTGGATATTTTTCGGTTCTAATTGAGATATAAAACAGTTGTACACGCACTTATGCCTTATTCCACAGTCTTGGATCGATACATAAAGACTGGTGCTGTCAGATATCTCTCTACGAGTCTTCACTCTTGAACTTGGATCACCAATGATGTTATCAATTGGATGATACTTGTTCACTCGAGTCGAAATTGTAGTATCAACCGGTAGGTCAGATCCTAGATTTGATCCAATCTCCCCTTGAGGCGGTACTTCTTCCTCAGCAATTTCTTGCACAGAATCTGTAACCTTTGATGAAGATGGGATATCATTTGAACTGATCTAAAACTACAATCGGTTCAGAAATAACTTCTTTCCCTTTACCATTTGAATCTTCTGAACTAGGAACACTAGATCTTGGTGCAAACACATTGTCATCACCATCATCTAGTAGTATGTCTTCTAATCCTAAAGAGTCAACTTCACTTAGGATAGGAAGATTAAATGATTTGAAAACAGCGTCATAATCAAATAACCACTCTGGTCCTGTTTGTACTGCTAGAGTGTAAGATGTGACTTTTATGTTATATACAATCTCAACTCGACCAGATGTCTTATTAAAAACTCTTTTGTTTGGAAAACCAGCTTCATAACCTAGGAAGAATCCTTCGTCAGCCTTTTCACCAAATTTTGGTTGATTTTTTGTCTTTAATAAGGTAAAATGAACACCAAAGGGTTCAAGACCAGTAAGGTTTGGTTTTCTACCATTCAGAAGCTCATAACACGTTTTGTTATGTCTTTTGACGGTTAAAACCCTGTTAAGCACATGACAAGTTGTATTCGCTGCTTCCCCCCAGAAGATGACAGGAAGCTTTGAATCAGCCAGCATTGTCCTCGCTGCTTCAATTAGAGTTCTGTTCTTTCTCTCAGCGACTCCATTTTGTTGTGGCTCATAGGGTGCACTAAATTGATGTTGAATTCCTTTACTTAAGCAAAAGACGTTCATCACCGAGTTTTTGAACTCTAGGCCATTGTCGCTTCTAATTTTCTTGACTCCTCGACCATATTGATGTTCAATTTTGGTAAATAATGTCATCAACATTTCAGCTGTCTCATCCTTTGATCCCAAGAAGAATACCCATGTGAATCGCAAGTAGTCATCAGTTACAACCAGGTAGTAATGTTTACCACCTATACTCCTTGCATTCACAGGCTCGAATAGATCCATGTGAAGGAGTTCAAATGTTGAGGCAATGGAATTTTGAGCTTTGGATTTATGATGTTTCTTGTGCTGTTTTCCTTTCTGACATGGCACACATCTATCCTCTAGCCCAAATCTCTACAATGGTACACCTAGCACTAGTCCATTTTTTACTATGAAATTCATCTTTCTAAAGTGCAAGTGTGCCATTTTCCTATGCCACAACTGTGAATCAGTTTTAGATGCTTTGGATATCAGACATGTCGACTCTTGAGAAGATTCAGTAACACTCATGTCCATTACATAAGTGTCATTCTTTCTAGGAGCCCTCATGACTATCCACTCCTCTGGTATGACAAATCTTGGTTTCAGTATTAATGCCTCTCTATCTGTGAAGTGGACAGGATGTCCTTTATCACAAATCTGAGATACACTCATTAGATTATATTTCAGCTCCTCAACATAGTTGACTTGCTCTAACATAATTTTCCCATTCATGACATTACCTACTCCCGTGATCTGTCCACCTTTTGCTCCTGCAAAGTTGACGTATCATCCTTTCTTGTGTACAAAATCCACAAGATTTTGCCTTTCCCCCGTCATGTGCCTTGAGCAACCGCTTATCAACGTACCACCAATTAATAACCCTTCTAGTTAACTCCTGCACATAGATTGAAAACAATTAGTCAGAAAGGGGGACCCAAGCCACTACGGTCTTGGGTCGGCCATTCTCATCAACGAATGTAAACTCCTTCAAGTATCCATTACTCTTATCAATAGAGCTAGATGCTTTAGGAATCGCACTCGTTGGAGCACGGGAGGAACTGCCACTCGGCTATCGCTCGGGAGACTTTTGGAAGAGT
The DNA here is from genome assembly GCA_963921325.1 of Logfia minima. Lineage (NCBI taxonomy): Eukaryota > Viridiplantae > Streptophyta > Magnoliopsida > Asterales > Asteraceae > Logfia > Logfia minima. Next base: position 23,996,105 of record OY992765.1, on the reverse strand, counting down.
CTTGGATTTACAGGTCTACGGTTTGAAGTAGACATAACCCTAGATGGATAGTTATAATTTGAATTATTATAATTCCTATTATTACTATTCAGGTTAGTAAATCTATTGTTGGGAGTTTGAAATCTCTGTGGAGTCTTTGACCTGGATGACTGTCCATGAGAGCTTCCTGTAACAGGAGTAGTGCTCCTAGTACCATCATTGGTCGTGAACTTCACAGATTTTTGTGGAGGTTATGTTCTCTAAGAACTTGAAGTTCTTTTAAATCCCAGCCCATTCCTCCCAGAAATACCCGCATTTTTATTTTCACTTATTTTGCAGGCAAATCTCTGATTTACATTAGTCGTCTCAGAGTTTGGAATTTTCTTTTTCGGAGACGAAACGTATTTCACAGGTGATTGGTCTTTCTTCACCTGTGACTTTGCACTTTTGCCCTTAGTTGGACAAATGTAAGTCCCCTTAGGGTCGGATCTACGGGGTAATATGATGTATTTGAGTGTGGAATCCTCAAATACACTTAAACGATAAAAAACGAGTATAAATATCACTTTTCTTGAATGTAAACGAGGTTACATTCGAAGTTACACAGAGTATTCGAACTTAGCCACAAAAACCCAGTTCCTAAAACCCTCAAAACCACACTTAAACCTATTTTCGGACTTGTGTATTTATAGGCAACTAAGTTCGTACGAACCTACTAAGTTTGTACGAACCTAGGCACTTTCTAAGTTCGTACGAACTTACTAAGTTCGTACCTATTCTAAGTTCGTACGAACATATAAGTTCATACGAACCTACAAAATACACAGACAAAACTTAAGTTAACGCTTACAATGATTAACAAAATGACTTCTAAACCTAATTATTACAAACTAGAAGCTATTGTGACAAAACGTGCACCAACAACAAATATTTACGATGTGTCCCTTTTGATGGCACACAAAGCAAGAACGTTTCACAAAGGCCATGTTCAAAGCCTTTTGATCCGTTTGGTTCTCCAAGTTAAACAAACTAGGAGAGGAGACAGTTTCAGTTTGTTTACCCTTATCAATTTTAGTATTTATGTTCTCATATTCAGATTGGGGTGAAACAAATTTAGTAGGTTTTAAAGTCTCCTTGACACTTTCTTTTTCCATCACACCCTCTTTTACAAAATTTATCTTTATTTCAGAATTTGGTGTCTTGGAAGTGTAAGTTGATGTTGATTCAGGTTCAATTACTGTCTCAGCTTTCGCAGGTCTAACAAATTGCATAAGCCCTGGAACTACTGAGTGATTGACATAATCATCTAAGATAGACATCTCAGTATCATCATAAATAAAAGTATAATTGTGATTAAAGGGGGGTGGATTTTCAGTGTAACCTATTCCATGATGATCAATGGGTTGTTTCTGAACACTAAGCATGTTATCTAAGGTTTCGATAGAAAATTTTCTTAATTCTAATTTTCTATTAAGGTTTGCTATCCTAACCTTAGCATCAGCCAACTCCTTTTCTTTATCTGCAGATAGTTTAGTTAATTCTAAGATATGTTCATGAGCTAAGTCATTTATTATACTTTGCTCTTTACCCTATCTTTTAAAAATTTCATATCTGCTTTCTCAGATTTTGATTTGTTTAAAAGCTCTGAGTTTCTGATTTTCAAAATAGTGTTCTCTTCTTTTAGAAAATTTAGTTGAGATGTTATCATATCAGATGATTCAACCAACTTCTCAGCTTGTTCCTGAAAGTTAGTACAAAGAACACATGCTTTAACAACCAAATCTAGATTGAGTAGTACCTTTTGCTTTTTAGCATCCAGATTTGCCATGTACGCAATGAAGTCCTGTGAGCTCATGTCTTCAGTTGACTTCAATTGCTTGATCCTTGTTTCATCAGCTAGCACCTTAATCTCCATTTCAGTTGCAGTGTCCTTTTCTGAATCAGATCCTACATTGCTTTCCTCCTTTTCTGCATCAATGGAGGCCATGAATGCTTGTGGTTCTTCTGTTTTAGAACTCCAATCATACGCTCCTTCTTGTGACTGTACCACCAGAGCTTTTGAAGTCTGATTACTTCCCGAGTTCTGGTGGTTATCAGAAGAGCCTTGACTGAAATATCTCTGTCCATTATGACTCGGAGTTTGTTCCCTCTTAGGCCGTTGACATTCCCTAGCAAAATGCCCAAAACCATCACACTTATAGCATTTAACTTTTGACTTATCAAAACCTAGTTTTCCGCTCACAAACTTTCTCTCAGTCCGGTTCATGAATCGTTGAGCCTTTCTTGTAAGCATGGCCATTTGCCACTGCAAGTCGATTTCCTCTGAATCATCTTGGTCCAATTGATCATAATCCTCATTTATTAATTCAGGATCCGTGATCTTTCCCTTGATGAATTTTTCACGTGAGGCTATGAAAGAGGCAAGTAGGGCAACTACCTCTTCGGCAGACTTGATGCACATGGGCATTGATTTGAGACCATTTGATGTCCCAGTTTTTGGTTTCCTATCAATCCCTGAGTCTTCAGATGAGGCATTGTAACAGACATTGCTACCAGAATTTCTGATAGTCGAGTCTGTCTCAGCCTCGCCAGTATAGAAAGCCTCAACACCATTACTCGTCGATGCAAAGGAATCAGACCGTTTACCGTGGTAAACGCTCGGATCCTGAGCCTGATTAGATCCGGTCTCTTTCCTCTGCATGTTTAAGTCGTAAACACGCAATTTACCTATCACTTCATCAAGCGTGAGAGTCTTATAGTTACTACTCTCCTTTATCATCAAAGTGTAAATATCCCACTTTGACGGCAATGCCTCAAGAAGTTTATTATTTTTAACTATATCAGTATAGCTAAGCCAAACGCTTTCCATCTCTGTCATCAGATGATAGTATCGAGTGATAATATCCTCTAATGTTTCATTCTTCAAATGCTTAAAAACGTAGAACTGTTTTGTAAACAAGTCTGCATGGCCTTCCTTTATCTAATCATTTCCTTCAAACCTCTTCTCCAAAGCTAACCAAAGCTCTCTAGAGAGGTCGTATTTCTTGAATGTGTGTTTGATAAATACATAGTGAGAGCAGACAACGCTTTGTTTTCTGCTTCATACATTTTTCGTTCTTCCTCCTTCAAAGACGAATATTGCACAACTCTCTGTTTTCCTTCAAACTCATAAGTTGGTGCTTCATATCCATCTTTGATACAGATCCACATTCTGACATCATTGTATTTAGCAAATGATTCAAATCGATCCTTCCACCGGAAATAGTCTTCTCCTTTGAGAAGTTTCGGTGCTGAGGCGGATTTACCCACCTCATAATCCATCTCTATCATTTTACTCAAGTTTGACATTTTTCATAAAGTAAACAAAAGTCAAACCCAAAGAGTCAACAAAAAGTCAAACTGAAAAGTCAACAGGACAAGTTCGTACGAACTTAGGTTAATTCGAACTTACTAAGTTCGAAAACTACCTAGGTTCGAATATGTCAAACAAACTTGATCAAACGAACTTAACTGCCAAAAATTTAAACTGTTCGAACTTACTAACTGTGGATCCCATAGGGTGATCTTTTAATCAAATCAAGAGGAGAAGAAGACAATACCACAAGCAAAATGATATAAAGTTTGGACAAAATGATAAACAAATGAGATAAAACTTTATATTACTCAATCCCCAAAATATTCTCTCAAAGTGAGTGTAGCAGCCAAAATACAGAGAATAAAGTGAGTGCAAAATGTCTTTCCCTAAATATCTCTAACATTTATATTTATACTAAATAGACTGGCCGTTCTGCGACACAAACCTTGTGTCGCAGAGATCACTATTGCGACACAAGCACTGTGTCGCAAATACAACTAATGCGACACAAGCACTGTGTCGCAGTACACAGAGAATGTAATTTTTCTAAGTCTATTACATATACAGACACAGTATAGACTAGACCAACTGACAGACACTCTAAGATGCATCAACAAACTCCCCCGTGTCTTCAGCTTGGTCTTCAAGATCTTCATTTAAACCCAGCCTGCTGGAAATACACCGCCAGCGTGTATCCCATGTGTCACACACACATTGACAATCCTTTGAAATTGAAGTGCGATCTTCTTGTTCATCACATTCTTCTCATTGAGGCGAATAGGATTGTCAAAAAGCTTTCTCAGATCTTTCTCAGAGAAATTTATTAAGCTCATCGGATCAAAAACTCTGAATTGAGTTTTCTTCAAATTATAAAGTGAGCTCTTCTCTGGTTGCTCGGTTTCAGGCACAAATATCAAAACTGCCTCTCCAGTATGAGCATCCAGTTCCCAGTAATGAAGTCTTCTTAGAAAGTCCAAGGGAACTGTCTCCAGAGGTATCTTCTTCAAGCACTCAGCCGGAGGATAACGCATTTTGATCAATGGCTGTTTGGTGACAGGATCTAACCGTTTCTTGTATATAATTCTTGTTCCCAATGTCGGTTTGATGAAACTGTACCGTTTAGTGCGAATTTCACGTTGAAGCGTAGATTGAATGAAGTTGGCACGATCGTCTTTCGAAGGATTAATCAAAGCAAGCTGAGCGAGACGATTGATTTCTCCTTTTGGCAATGTGCTCAGCTTTGAGAATGATCTATTGAAATATTGGATACCATCAAGCCTTTTGATCATAAATAATCCATTTGAGATCTTCCAACTCTTTATCAGTCCAGTATACACTCTAGTGACTTTGTATGATTTGCAGGTGACCGGCACTTGTTTTCCATCTTTTCCGTGTGGCCACCATTTAGCAAGTCTTTCAATTTTAGTCTCAATCGGTTCATCATCAGGAATAGGAGTCTCCGATGTTCCTTCATCTTGAGTCTCAGAAGTATTATCAGTTTCGTCTTCAGAAGAATCTGACTCAATAATTGGAGCATCATCATAGAACTCATCATCATCAAGCTCTTCCTCCTCAACCTCAAAATCAGCATCTTCTTCAAAGTTATCACTATCATTTTCCGAATTGACTTCGTTTATCATGCGTTGAATAAACGAGAGGTCTGCACAAGCAAAAATCAACTACTAACGGTCTCGGTTGGCCAGGAATCCGATGCAAAGGAAAGTACTCTAAAGAAGGTATTTCATTAGAAGGTTCAATTAGTACATCATCAGATACAGACTCTGACCCCGGTCCTATTGGTTCTATTGATGGACCGGCGGGAACAGACTCCCCCGGACC